>JASAND010030833.1:0-29573 GCA_030248195.1 Trissonchulus latispiculum
CCATGTATTGCTCAATAGGAAATGTATTAAAAGCTTTAAACTTAAATATTTCCTTCAATCCTTTATAAAATCATTTGAGATTTTCAGCATATGGTTAGTTTATATATACGCTCAGGCCGTTTTTTTAGTTTTTCGTAAAAGTGAGTTTTCCGTTTTTTAGCGTGTTTTGAAAATTTGTAAAATTTATATCTTGCAAAATATTGCGTTTTTTCAAAAAACCAAGAAAACGGCCTAAGCGTATGCTGATGCAAAACATATTTGGAAAATTTGGTCCATTTTGACTGAAGGAAGTGACGAGAAAATCAAAAACAAAATTCTGTAATTTTTCATTGTTTGCTTTGGTTTTCGAAATTTCCAATGCTTTCAAGCAGCTGCAAAGTGCTTTCTATTAAATAATGCACATAAATAACGCAAAAGGAACCGTTGAAACCCAATAGATTTAAGTTTCGGATATACGTTTTTACTTTACATTATGTGTGCAAACGGTCAACGTAATTCAGCTTATATCAGCTACATATCAGCTATTCAGCTTCAACCGCTTGTAACTTTTGATAGAAACCACGTACAGAAGAGATATGCACATCATTTTAAAGCTCTTTTTATGGTCTTTTCACATGGCAGATTCAAATTTAGGATACAAGGTTTAAATAAAATTTTGATTATTTGGTGCATGCGCTAAGCAGCACATGATGGTAGCTAGCAGATTATGAACTCTCAGACACCAAAATTTTATGCGAAAGATAGCCTGCCAACCAAACGTGTTTCACCACTAGTTTCGTCATGTTTGCTCATTTATGCCATGATTAGGTCGCAAATCCCGCTAGTGGTACATCTCACCATCTTAAGGTAGTATAAGCTTCAAAAACGATTTTTGGGGTCAAAAATGACCATTTTTGACGAAATCAGTTTTTTCAAAATTATCCGCCAAATCTTACAGACAATTTTCGGCTTATTTATACTCAATCGATACACCGTCCAATTGCGTGCATTTTATCAATACCTATTTGCAGATGTGGAAGTTCGTTGCTTTAAGCTAGGGAATTCGCCGAAAAATCATTTTGGCAAAATTGCGACCATTTTGTTTTGAACATTGATTTCTCAAAAACTGTCCAATGGATCCGCGTGCTTTTTGGCTGACTGGGAATTCGTCCTATTGCGGAGGGACATTTTTCTTGGCTTGAGCTGAAAACATCTCGAAGTTGTAGAGAAAACTGAATAGTAGGTTGCGAAATTTCATGTCATCGCGCATTTGTCAGATTTTCTGGAGTACTGAGATTTGTTGAGATAAATCCAAATAAATGTCCCTCGGCTCCTCATGTCCTTCATTTTTTGGCACAAGAAAAAATTTTGCCGATTCCTACAGTTTTGAGAAATCGATGTTCGACAAATTTTTGGTCAATATTCAGTTTGTCAGATGTCAGCATGTCGGACGCAAATTTTTGCCATTTTTTTGCCAATTTTGTTAGTTTCGTAAGGTCATGTCAATGTCCAGATTATAAGCTTTAAAACGATGTATAAAGATTTTTCCAATTCCCAAAACTGCGAAAGTTATAGTGTTTCCGAAAAATCACCACTCAATTAAAAAGACTGTATCAAAAAGGATAAGAGCACCCATACTTGCCGTAAAATCGGATTTGGGCTCCTTCGATATAGCTCATTAGACGTTAGTCTCCACCGTAGCAGACCTGCTTGCACTTTGATTGTATCGCATAGAAAAGTATGCACTAATCTAAGGATTTGTTTTACACGATATCAAAGCGTATGTCAGTACTATTTATGGAAAATTAATCAGGGGGTGTCAAAGTTTGGTGTACGTGTCATGTCACTTTGGACCGACAACCAACTTCTCGATGGCCTCCACAGGACGCCACGTAGCACTGAATTTTTTTCAAACTTTAAACTATTTTACACTAAATGCAATAATTATTATATGGTAAAAGACTAGCTTGTGAACTTTTAGTGAAATTCCCCCCCCTAATAAAATCGACATTAGATGATGATGTTTTCAAAAAATTTCCGGTTCTTCGTCCGGAGACACTCTTTGGGTGAGCGAGACCGAGACCGAGACCGAGACTGGTCGTCTCGGTTTTGGGCGAGACTGAGACCGAGACCGAGACCACAGGGGTGTAACAGAGATTCGGGGCAGGGAGACTCCCCCCCCCCCAACATCTTCGGGTGGGGGTTTCCCCGGTGACCCCCTCCAGCCCCCCCCCGCCGACTTCCCCTCTCCAAAATTTCTTTAATTTTTTTAATGCCAAAAATCGCATTTTCACCCGTTGCTAATGATAAAAAACATCTAACCATAAAGTAATTTTAACATTAGACAAAGTGGTTTTAAACTCAAAACTTGATTTCTAACATGTTTCCAAGTCCAAAATAAGAGACAATATTGAGTCATAAGATCCATAGTACAGTTAAAAACGTGTATTTCTCATAATAATAAACAGTGTAAGTCAAAAAATTTGGACATTTTTAAATTTTTTCAAAACTTACTTCTAAAAATATTCAATTTTTTTGGCCATTCCCTCCCCCCCCCCCCCCCCCCCCCCCCCCCCCCCCCCCCAGTTGGGGGGGGACCCCCCCCCCCCAAAGTTTTGGGGGTTTGAAAAGAGGTTTCGGGTGGGGGCTACCCCCCCCCCCCCTCCGCCCCCCCCCCACCTTACCTAGACCGAGACTTCAACTCCCGTCTATAATTGCTGTAAACCGGTGTAAATTTCAAAACGTTAAAAACAAGTCTTATTTTTGATGAAAAAGTGGCTAAATTCATTGAAAATTTCAATTTCCGGCAGTTTCTCGAAATTTCTGCGGTCCGAAATTCTGGGGGGGGGGGGGGGGGCAAGGTGTACCACAGGCCAGGGTTTGCCCCTGTGAGACTTTGCAAAATGCAAATTTTTGAAAATAATTTTTTGCAATCTCTGAAAAATTTTTGAAAAAAATTCGAAAAAAGGTTGTAAAAACAAAAAAGAACATATTATATAAAAAAATAAAAAAGCAAGGGGGGGGGGGGGGGTTACTCCCCCCAAAATTTTCTGACCCCCTTTCCCTTGCCCCCAAACCAAACGACATCCCCTCCTCCAACTTTCGGCTACCCCCACCCAACCCCCCAACCGTTTTTGGAGCCAAAATGTTAGCTAAATTTTGCCCAAAAATGGTCATTTTTTGAAAAAGTTTTCTCAAATTTTGACTTAAAATCGCTTTAAAACCGCGTATAAACGCCTAAAACTGCCAAAACAAGCCTTGTTTTCTCGAAAAAAGCATTAAAATACAGAAAAATTTTGCATTTTTAGGCCATTTTTTGGGTTTTTTGAGGTTCCAATTTTGGAACAGGTGCAAATAAATTTCAGGGTTATAAGGGATGTATGGGGTTGTGGGGGAGAGAGGAGTTTGTGGTGAGGAGTGAGGGGGGGGGGGGAGGGTGGGGGGGGGGGGGGGGGGGGGGGGGGGGGAGGGGGAGGGGGGGGAGATGGGGGGGGAGAGGGGTGGGGAGGTGGGGATGAGGATGGGGAGGAGATAGGGGTGATTAGGGGAGGAGATAGGGAGTTTAGGGAGTGGGGTTTGGGGGGGGGGGAGGGGGGGGGGGGTTTTTTTTTTTTTGGGAGAGGGGGGGGGGGGTGGTGGGGGTTTTTTTTTTTTTTTTTTTTTTTTTTTTTTTTTTTTTTTTTTTTTTTTTTTTTTTTTTGGAGATGGGAGTGATGGGAGGAAGATAGGAAGAGGAGGTTAAGATTTTATAGGGAGGGGGAGGGTATGAGAGGAAGAGGGAGGGGAGAGGAGGGAGGATGAGGGGGAGAGAGAGAGGAAGGGAGGAGAGGGGGGAAGGTATGGAGGGGGGAGAGAAGAAGAAGATGGGATAGATGGGTGATAGATGGGAGAGGATTGATGAGTAGGGGGGGGGGGTGGGGGGGGGAGGGGGGAGGGAGGGAGGGGGGAGAGTGAAAGGGAGGTCCCATCCATAGGTGAAACGGAGATTTGGGGTAAGGGCTCTCCCCCACGTTTTTGGTAGGGAAGCGGGGGACATCGTTTCACCAGGGGATGGGGGTTGGGGTGGTACCCCCCTCCCCAAAATTTTCGACCCCCAACCCCATAGTTTCCCGGAACTTTGGGTCTGGGGGGGGTAAATCTTGGCCGAATTCCGAATGCGATCGGTGTACCCCCAACCCATGGTGTACCACCTGTTTCGGGTTGGGGAAGCATAGAAGGTCCAAATTTGGCTCGGGGAACCGCCAAAAAGCCAGAAATTTGGGGGGAGGAGGACCCCCCTACACTGTACCCAAGTTTTTTAGCTAAAAATGCTCCCTTTTTCGTGTACAGTACATTAAACATATATACTCAAAAGTTTGTGAAGTCTTCGTATGCGAAAATAGGCTTGAAAATTGACAAATTTGTGCAAATATCTCATTAGCCAAGATTGTGGTTGTATATAGTTTCCCGGAAATTTTGGTTGGGGGAGGGGTAAGCAGGAAATTTGGTGGTCGACCCGCGAAATGTAATGGGGGGGTACCCCCCAAAATTGGAACCTCAAACCCAAAAATGGCCTAAAAAATGCAAAATTTTCTGTATTTTAATGCTTTTTTCGAGAACCAAACGTTTTGGCAGTTTTAGGCGTTTATACGCGGTTTAAAGCGATTTTAAGTCAAAATTTGAGAAAACTTTTTCTAAAAAATGACCATTTTTGGGCAAAATTTAGCTAACATTTTGGCGCCAAAAAACGGTGGGGGGTTGGGTGGGGGTAGCCGAAAGTTGGAGGAGGGGATGTCGAAAATTTTGGGGGGGGGGCAAAGGAAAGGGGGTCGAAAATTTTGGGGGGGAGTAACCCCCCCCCCCAACCCCCCCCCCCGGGGAAACTATGGTTTATAATTGCGTATATTACCTTTTTAATTGCTATAAATAACCATCTTTAGCTCTTTATATGTGATTTATAACCTTTTTTCGAATTTTTTTCAAAAATTTTCAGAGATTGCAAAAAAATTTTTCAAAAATTTGCATTTTTGCCTCTCCATGCGGGGGTCTCACAGGGGGCAAACTGTAGCCTGGTACAGTGGTACACCTATGCCCCAACCCCCCCCCCCAGAATTCGGACCTCAGAAATTTCGAGAAACTGCCAGAAAATTGAAAATTTTCAATAATTTAGCCCTTTTTCATCAAAAATAAGGCTTGTTTTTAACGTTTTAAGGCGTATTTGCACCGGTTTAAAGCAATTATAGGCAGGGTTGGGAGTCTCGGTCATAGGTGTAAGGTGGGGGGGGGGGGGGGGGGGGGGGGGCGAAGCCCCCCCAAGCCTTTTTCAACCCTCCCCCAAAACTTTTTGGGGGGGGGGGGGGGACGTTCCCCCCCCAACTGGGGGGGGGGGGGGGGGGGGGGGGGGAGGGGGGAAATGGCCAAAAATTGGGTATTTTTAGGGTAAGTTTTGAAAAAATTTAAAAATGTCCAAATTTTTGGCTTACACTGTTTATTATTATGAGAAATACACGTTTTTAACTGTACTATGGATCTTATGACTCAATATTGTCTTTATTTTGGACTTGGAAACATGTTGGCAATCAAGTTTTTGAGTTTAAAACCACTGTCTAATGTTAAAATTACTTTATGGTTAGATGTTTTTTATCATTAGCAACGGCTGAAAATGCGATTTTTGGCATAAAAAATTAAAAATTTTTTTGGGGGGAGGGTTGGGGGGGGGTCCTTGGCGGGGGGTTGGGGGGGGGTCGCCAGAGGGGCCCCCCAGAAAATGTTGGGGGGGGGGCAGCCTCCCCCACCCCAAATCTCCGTTACACCTATGGTCTCGGTCTCGGTCTCGGTCTCGCCCAAAAGCCGAGACTTGACCAGTCTCGGTCTCGGTCTCGGTCTCGCTCACCCAAAAGTCTCGGTCTCGGACCGAGACCGGAAATTTTTTGAAAACATCATCATCAAATGTCAGCGAAAATTTTAAATTAAGGGGGGGGGGGGGCTACGAATTTCACTAAAAGTTCGATGTTGGAAAAGCTAGCTAGTCTTTTGCCATATAATAGTATTGCATTTAGTGTAAAATAGTTTAAAGTTTGAAAGAATTCCATGCAGCGTAGCGTCCTGTGGAGCCATCAGAAGTTGGTGTTGTCGGTCCAAAGCTCGACATGACACGTACACAAACTTTGCCTCGCCCTGATCGCTATGGGCAAGGTACGGTACCCAAATTTTCCATAAATAGTACTGACATATAGCGCTTTGATATCGTGTAAAATAATCCTTAGATTAGTGCATACTTTTCTGTGCGATACAATCAAAGTGCGAAAAATTGGGTGTTGTAGGTCTATACGGGTGGAGGTTAACTAACGTCTAATGAGCTATGGTTTATCAAAGGAGCCCAACTTTGCTCCGATTAATACTACAAGTATAAGGTGCTGTTATCCTTTTGTGCAGTGCTTTAGTGGTGATTTTTCGAAACGCTATAACTTTCGCAATTTTGGGAGTTGGAAAGAGCTTTATACATCGTTTTAAAGCTTATAATCTGTACATTGACATGACCTTACGAAACTAACAAAATTGGCAAAAAAATAGCAAAAAACGTCCGACATGCTGACATCTGACAAACTGAATATAGACCAAAAATTTTTGAACATCGATTTCTCAAAACTGTAGAATCGGCCAAAATTTTTTCTTGTGCCAAGAGATGAAGGACATGAGGGCCGAGGGACATTTATTTGGATTTGGCTCAACAAGTCTCAGTACTCCAGAAAATCTGGCAAATGCGCGATGACATGAAATTTCGCAACTTTCTATTCAGTTTTCTCACAACTGGAGATGTTTTAGCTCAAACCAAGAAAAATGTCCCTCCGCAATAGGGCGAATTCCCAGTCAGCCAAAAAGCACGCGAATCCATTGGACAGTTTTTGAGAAATCAATGTTCAAAACAAAATAATCGCAATTTTGCCAAAATGGTTTTTCGGCGAATTCCCTAGCTTAAAGCAACGAACTCCAGCGAATAGGTATTGATAAAATGCGCAATTGGACGGTGTATCGATTGAGTATAAATAAGCCGAAATTGTCTGTAAGATTTGGCAGTAATTTTGAAAAAACTGATTTCGTCAAAAATGGTCATTTTTTGACCCCAAAAATCGTTTTTGGCTTATACTGCCTTAAGGTGGTAGTACCACTAGCGGGATTTGCGACCTAATCATGGCATAAATGAAGCAAACATGACGAAACTAGTGGTGAAACACGTTTGGTTGGCAGGCTATCTTTGCATAAAATTTTGGTGTCTGAGAGTTCATAATTTGCTAGCTACCATCATGGCTTAGCGCATGCGCAAATAATCAAAATTTTATTTAAGCCTTGTATCCTAAATTTGAATCTGCCATGTGAAAGACCATAAAAAGAGCTTTAAAATGATGTGCATATCTCTTCTGTACGTGGTTTCTATCAAAAGTTACAAGCGGTTGAAGCTGAATAGCTGATATGTAGCTGATATAGCTGAATTACGTTGACCGTTTGCACACATAATGTAAAGTAAAAACAGTATATCCGAAACTTAAATCTATTGGGTTTCAACGGTTCCTTTTGCGTTATTTATGTGCATTATTTAATAGAAAGCACTTTGCAGCTGCTTGAAAGCATTGGAAATTTCGAAAACCAAAGCAAACAATGAAAAATTACAGAATTTTTGTTTTTGATTTTCTCGTCACTCCTTCAGTCAAAATGGACCAAATTTTCCAAATATGTTTTGCATCAGCATACGCTTAGGCCGTTTTCTTGGTTTTTGAAAAAACGCAATATTTTGCAAGATATAAATTTTACAAATTTTCAAAACACGCTAAAAAACGGAAAACTCACTTTTACGAAAAACTAAAAAAACGGCCTGAGCGTATATATAAACTAACCATATGCTGAAAATCTCAAATGATTTTATAAAGGATTGAAGGAGATATTTAAGTTTAAAGCTTT
Organism: Trissonchulus latispiculum; assembly: GCA_030248195.1. Taxonomy (NCBI): domain Eukaryota; kingdom Metazoa; phylum Nematoda; class Enoplea; order Enoplida; family Ironidae; genus Trissonchulus; species Trissonchulus latispiculum. The sequence goes on from JASAND010030833.1 coordinate 7,915, forward strand.
TAATACATTTCCTATTGTGTAGACAGCAAGCCAGTCCCCGCAGCGTCGTAGATCAGCTCATCTGATGCAAAACATCATAAAGAACAATTACGCCAAATTTCAAAGCGATTGATTAAGTTTTTAGTTCAGAGTATCTGTTCAAAGTCCACCCCGGTAGTGGTACTACCACCTTAACCACTAGAGGTAGCTCAAAAGTTGTAAAAGCAAAAATGTTCATATTGGTGCCCTCTTTCCAGCGATAACAACCAATCCGGTGTAGCGACTATGTACTGAGAGAATAAGGGCAAGAACCAAAACTTTCTTATCTTTAAACCTAAAAATCCGGGACTTGTCCCAGAATGTTAAAGAGCACGAAAATAAGGAATTTGGAAAGTTTCATCCACTTTCATAAAGAATTGAAGCTTGTAGGGTCGAATTTACACAAAGCGATACCAGTACCTTAAGGTGGTAGTACCACTACCGGGGTGGACTTTGAACAGATACTGTGAACTAAAAACTTAATCAATCGCTTTGAAATTTGGCATAATTGTTCTTTATTATGTTTTGCATCAGATGAGCTGATCTACGACGCTGCGGGGACTGGCTTGCTGTCTACACAATAGGAAATGTATTAAAAGCTTTAAACTTAAATATCTCCTTCAATCCTTTATGAAATCATTTGAGATTTTCAGTATATGGTTAGTTTACATATACGCTCAGGCCGTTTTTTTAGTTTTTCGTAAAAGTGAGTTTTCCGTTTTTTAGCGTGTTTTGAAAATTTGTAAAATTTATATCTTGCTTAATATTGCGTTTTTCCAAAACCGGCCTGAGCGTATGCTGATGCAAAACATATTTGCAAAATTTGGTCCATTTTGACTGAAGGAGTGACGAGAAAATCAAAAACAAAAATTCTGTAATTTTTCATTGTTTGCTTTGGTTTTCGAAATTTCCAATGCTTTCAAGCAGCTGCAAAGTGCTTTCTATTAAATAATGCACATAAATAACGCAAAAGGAACCGTTAAAACCCAATAGATTTAATTTTCGGATATACTGTTTTTACTTTACATTATGTGTGCAAACGGTCAACGTAATTGAGCTATATCAGCTATATATCAGCTATTCAGCTTCAACCGCTTGTAACTTTTGATAGAAACCACGTACAGAAGAGATATGCACATCATTTTAAAGCTCTTTTTATGCTCTTTCACATGGCAGATTCAAATTTAGGATACAAGGCTTAAATAAAATTTTGATTATTTGCGCATGCGCTAAGCCATGATGGTAGCTAGCAAATTATGAACTCTCAGACACCAAAATTTTATGCAAAGATAGCCTGCCAACCAAACGTGTTTCACCACTAGTTTCGTCATGTTTGCTTCATTTATGCCATGATTAGGTCGAAAATCCCGCTAGTGGTACTACCACCTTAAGGTGGTGATTCCTCTTGGAGACATCCACTTTGAACCCAGATTACTAATTCAGTACTTGAAGCTTTATTTATATTTATATTTAACAGTATTTAGCTTAATATTTTATCTTTCTAATGAATGCAATGAAACTAACTTCAGTCTTCGGAAACTATTTTCCTGGATTTTCGAAGGACTTTAATTTTCCAGATTTTTTGCAGACTAAAGTAAATTTTTTCGTGAGGCTTCGGCTATACTATCAAATAGCTGGGGACCCTTTTTTAATTATCATGAAATCACTCTTCGTTATGAAGAAATTAGCTAAAATGTTTGCGCAACCTGGATTTTGCCTACTTTTCCCAACTTGAGCAAGCGGCCACTTCAGCTAGATGCAGCAATCGGGGCAACTAAAAAGGGTCCCTGGGTATTTTTGTGCAAAATACGTTCAGTAAGTGGCAACCCTCTAGCTTTCATAGTAAAGGCTCCACAATCGCTGGAAAAAATTTGGTCATGTTTTTGCAAAAACTACATTTTTTATGATAGCAGCTCAAGGGATATCAGTTGGAAGACTATCATGCCTTGGATAATCGACCTCGACGAGACCTTCAAATCTGCACCCTTAGTAAAAGTTTACGGCGTGCGTAGTTTAAGAAATCGTGGATTATTAGATTTCTGCAAAAACGACAACTTTTCAACGTCAAAATAAGAAAATCGGCTATATCTCACACTAGAAAAGAGCTAGAAACTTGCTTCCAAAAGCAAAAATGTAGAGCTCAACGAGATCGTTCAAACGAGTAACAGTCATAACTATGCAGTTGCTGCTCAACTGTCAGAAATTGGCGAAAACCGTCCTGAACGGAAATCTAGAATTTTGAAGCGGGATTACGCGGAGGATGTTAGAATGCTAAAAGAACATATTTTGGAAAATTTCATCAAATTTCATCTTGGTTTCAGCCGTTAACCAACAATATGTGCCCAAAGGGAATCACCACCTTAACTTATGTAAAAATTACGTGATTTCGTTAATCCCTGCGTTCGCAGTGCTAGATTACATAATCGATAGTGTCGCTGTTTTTGGTGCCATTTCGAAGATGTGAGTCAATTACTCCAACGTACTGTGGCAGAATTGGCTGAAACCTTGCGCATTACAGGCCAGTGAGTGTACCAACATGTGCAGACAGCTAGTTAAGGTGGTAGTACCACTAGCGGGATTTTCTACATAATCTTGGTATGGATGAAGAAATCTTGACAAAGTTTTAGAAGAAGTAAGCTATGATGGCAGGCTATCTTTGCACTATGTTTTGGTGTTAGCGAGCGCATAATCGGCTAGCTACCATCATGGCTTTGCGCATGCGCAAATAATCAAAATTTCATCTAAGCCTTATATGACATATTTGACTCAACCACGTGAAAGAGCGCAAAAAGCGCTTTAAAATGATGTGCATATCTCTTCTGTACGTGGTTTCCATCAAAAGTTACAGGTGTTTTTAGATGTGGCTGAATTACGTTGACCGTCTGCACACAAGTAAAAACAGTATATCCGAAAATTGAATCTATTGGGTTTTAACGGTTCCTTTTGCGTTATTTATGTGCATTATTTAATAGAAAGCACTTTGCAGCTGCTTGAAAGCATTGGATATTTCGAAAACCAAAGCAAGCAATGAAAATTTACAGAATTTTCGTTTTTGATTTTCTCGTCACTCCTTCAGTCAAAATGGATCAAATTTTGCAAATATGTTTTGCATCAGCATACGCTCAGGCCGTTTTCTTGATTTTTGGAAAAACGCAATATTAAGCAAGATATAAAATTTACAAGTTTTCAAAACACGCTAAAAAAGGAAAACTAACTTTTACGAAAGTCTAAAAAAAGGCCTGAGCGTATATGTAAACTAATTGTATACTGAAAATCTCAAATGTTTTCATAAAGGATTGAAGGAGATATTTAAATTTAAAGCTTTTAATACATTTCCTATTGCGTAGACAGCAAGCCAGTCCCCGCAGCTCATCTGATGCAAAACATGATATAGAACAAATTTGCCAAATTTCAAACCGATATCATTAAGTATTTAGTTCACAGCATCTGTTCAAAGTCCACCCCGGTAGTGGTACTACCACCTTAAGGTCTAAGGAGGAGAACGGGGGGACTTTGAACAGATATTGTGAACTAAAAACTTAATCAATCGCTTTGAAATTTGGCAGAAAAATTGTTCTTTATGAGCTGCATCAGATGAGCTGATCTACGACGCTGCAGGGACTGGCTTGCTGTTCACAATAGGAAATGTATTAAAAAGCTTTACTTAAATATCTCCTTCAATCCTTTATGAAATCATTTGAAATTTTCAGTATATGGTTAGTTTATATATACGCTCAAGCCTTTTTTTAGTTTTTCGTAAAAGTGAGTTTTCCCGTTTTTTATCGTGTATTGAAAATTTGTATATTTTATATCTTGCTTAATATTGCGTTTTTCCAAAAACCAAGAAAAGCGGCCTGAGCGTTATGCTGATGCAAGACATATTTGGAAAATTTGGTCCATTTTTGACTGAAGGAGTGACGAGAAAATACAAAAACAAAAATTCTGTAATTTTTCATTGTTTAATTTGGTTTTCGAAATTTCCAATGCTTTCAAGCAGCTGCAAAGTGCTTTCTATTAAATAATGCACAAAAATAACGCAAAAGGAAGCGTTGAAACCCAATAGATTTAATTTTCGGATATACTGTTTTTACTTTACATTATGTGTGCAAACGGTCAACGTAATTCAGCTATATCAGCTACATATCAGCTATTCAGCTTCAACCGCTTGTAACTTTTGATAGAAACCACGTACAGAAGAGATATGCACATCATTTTAAAGCTCTTTTTATGCTCTTTCACATGGCAGATTCAAATTTAGGATACAAGGCTTAAATAAAATTTTGATTATTTGCGCATGCGCTAAGCCATGATGGTAGCTAGCAAATTATGAACTCTCAGACACCAAAATTTTATGCAAAGATAGCCTGCCAACCAAACGTGTTTCACCACTAGTTTCGTCATGATTGCTTCATTTATGCCATGATTAGGTAGCAAATCCCGCTAGTGGTACTACCACCTTAAGCCAGTATAAGCAGAAAACGATTCTGAGCGTCAAACATGACCATTTTTGAGTTAATCAGTTTTTTCAAAATTACCGCCAAATTTTACAGACATTTTTGGTCCATTTATATTCAATTGATACACAGTCTAATTACACATTTTGTCCATGCCTATTAGCTGCTGTTGCTGCTGCTTTAAGCTAGAGATTTGGCCGAAAAACCATTTTGGCAAAACTGCGATTATTACATTTTGTTTTGAACATCGATTTATCAAAAACTGTCCAATGGATTCGCGTGCTTTTTGGCTGACTGGGAATTCGCCCTATTGCGGAGGGACATTTTTGGTTTGAGCTAAAACATCTCCAGTTGTGAGAAAACTAGCACAGAAAGTTGCGAAATTTCATGTCATCGCGCATTTGCCAGATTTTTCTGGGAGTACTGAGACTTGTTGAGCCAACCAAATAAATGTCCCTCGGCCCTCATGTCCTTCATCTCTTGGCACAAGAAAAATTTTGGCCGATTCTACAGTTTTGAGAAATCGATGTTCAAAAATTTTTGGTCTATATTCAGTTTGTCAGATGTCAGCATGTCGGACGTTTTTTGCTATTTTTTTGCCAATTTTGTTAGTTTCGTAAGGTCATGTCAATGTATTGAAAAGATTATAAGCTTTAAAACGATGTATATTTTTCTTACCAACTCCCAAAATTGCGAAAGTTATAGCGTTTCGAAAAATCACCACTAAAGCACTGCACAAAAGGATAACAGCACCTTATACTTGTAGTATTAATCGGAGCAAAGTTGGGCTCCTTTGATAAACCATAGCTCATTAGACGTTAGTTAACCTCCACCCGTATAGACCTACAACACCCAATTTTTCGCACTTTGATTGTATCGCACAGAAAAGTATGCACTAATCTAAGGATTATTTTTGCATATGATATCAAAGCGCTATATGTCAGTACTATTTATGGAAAATTTGGGTACCGTACCTTGCCCATAGCGATCAGGGCGAGGCAAAGTTTGTGTACGTGTCATGTCGAGCTTTGGACCGACAACACCAACTTCCTGATGGCTCCATTAGACGCTGCATGGAATTCTTTCAAACTTTAAACTATTTTATTAATTAAATGCAATACTATTATATGGCAAAAGACTAGCTAGCTTTTCCAACATCGAACTTTGAGTGAAATTCGTAGCCCCCCCCCTCAATTTAAAATTTTCGCTGACATTTGATGATGATGTTTTCGGTGGGGTTTCCGGTCTCGGTCCGAGACCGAGACTTTTTGGGTGAGCGAGACCGAGACCGAGACCGAGACTGGTCAAGTCTCGGCTTTTGGGCGAGACCGAGACCGAGACCGAGACCATAGGTGTAACGGAGATTTGAAGGTGGGGGAGGCCCCCCCCCCCCCCTAACATTTTCTGGGGGGGGGCCCCTCTCATGACCCCCCCCAACCCCCCGCCAAGGACCCCCCCCCCCAACCCTCCCCCCAAAAAAATTTTTAATTTTTTATGCCAAAAATCGCATTTTCAGCCGTTGCTAATGATAAAAAACATCTAACCATAAAGTAATTTTAATTATTAGACAGTGGTTTTAAACTCAAAAACTTGATTGCCAACATGTTTCCAAGTCCAAAAAATAAAGACAATATTGAGTCATAAGATCCATAGTACAGTTAAAAACGTGTATTTCTCATAATAATAAACAGTGTAAGCCAAGTAAATTCTGAGATTTTTAAATTTTTTCAAAACTTACCCTCAAAAATACCCAATTTTTGGCCATTTCCCCCTCCCCCCCCCCCCCCCCCCCCCCCCCCCCCCCCCCCCGCCCCAGTTGGGGGGGACGTCCCCCCCCCCCAAAAGTTTTGGGGGAGGGTTGAAAAAAGGCTTGGGGGGGGGGCTTCTCCCTGCAACCCCCCCCCCCCCCCCCCACCTTACACCTATGACCGAGACTCCCAACCCTGCCTATAATTGCTTTAAACCGGTGCAAATACGCCTTAAAACGTTAAAAACAAGCCTTATTTTTGATGAAAAAGGGCTAAATTATTGAAAATTTTCAATTTTCTGCAGTTTCTCGAAATTTCTGAGGTCCGAATTCTGGGGGGGGGGGGTTGGAGCATAGATGAACCACTGTACCAGGCTACAGTTTGCCCCCTGTGAGACCCCCGCATGGAGAGGCAAAAATGCAAATTTTTGAAAAATTTTTTGCAATCTCTGATAATTTTTGAAAAAATCAAAAAAATGGGTATAATCAGATATAAACAGCTGAAAGATGGTTATTAACAGCAATTTAAAAGGTAATATACGCAATTATAAACCATAGTTTCCCCAGGGGGGGGGGTTGGGGGGGGTTACTCCCCCAAAAATTTTCGACCACCTTTCCCTCCGCCAAAATTTTCGACAACCCCTCCCCAACTTACGGCAACCCCCACCCAACCCCTCGGCTCTTGGAGCCAAAAAGTTAACTAAATTTTGCCCAATAATGGTCATTTTTTGAAAAAGGTTTCTCACATTTTGTCTTAAAATCGCTTTAAAAAAGCCTAAAACTGTCTAAACAAGCCTTGTTTTCACGGAAAAAGCATTAAAATACAGAAAATTTTGCATTTTTAGGCCATTTTTTGGGTTTTTTGAGGTTCCAATTTTGGGGGGGTACCCCCCATTACATTTCGCGGGTCGACCACCAAATTTCCATAGCTTACCCCTCCCCCAACCAAAATTTCCAGGGAAACTATGTTATAAACCACAATCTTGGCTAATTTAGGCATATTTTAGCACAAATTTGTCAATTTTCAAGCCCTATTTTCGCATACGAAGACTATTGACAGAAGCTTTTGAGTATATATGTTTAATGTACTGTACATCGAAAAAGGAGCATTTTTAGCTAAAAAACTTGGGTACAGTGTAGGGGGGGTCCTCCTCCCCCCCAAATTTCGGCTTTTTGTGGGTTCCCCGAGCCAAATTTGGACCTTCTACTCCCCCCCCCCCCAACCCAAACAGGTGGTACACCTATGGGTTGGGGGGGGGTACACCGATCGCATTTCGGAGGTTCGGCCAAGATTTACCCCCCCAGACCCAAAGTTCCAGGGAAACTATGGGGTTGGGGGTTCGAAAATTTTGGGAGGGGGGTACCACCCCAACCCCCATCCCCTGGTGAAACGATGTCCCCCGCTTCCCTACCAAAAACGTTGGGGGAGAGCCCCTTACCCCAAATCTCCGTTTCACCTATGGATGGGACTCCTCCTTTTCAAAAGGATTGGTGCTCTACGCCCTTTGCCTCAGCCTTCCCTCCGCCCACCCCCCCCATAAAATTTGTTGGGTGGAACGTGAAACGCCCCACCCTAACTAGATAGGGAGCGAGAAAACCGGTTATAAACTGGTTTTCTGGATTTTCTGAAATATTGTCCTTAATTTGGACTTCAATGCAATTTGACAATCAAGTTATCGAGAATAAACCGCAGTCTAATGTTTTACTTACTTACATCTATGGTTCTTTGTCTTTCTCTCCCCCAAGACTCCATTATACCTATGGTTCCCCCCAAGTCTCCGTTACACCTATCATTCACTTTCTCTCTGTCTAGCTGCAGCTGCAGGCTCATCGCATCGGCATAAGCGTCAGTGCTGTGTTAAGAGCTCTGCTACCTCCAGCTCTATATAAGTCCTCTTGTCATTTTAATCCCGTCACTACCGCTCCCATATTATATAATATATTATACTATTATTATATTATATGTTTGGAGAGCCAAGTCCTCTGTCCGGTTAAAATCTAGTGTCACTCGCGGTGCATTTTTCATGCTCCGTGGTTGCATTTCTCTTACATATATATATATATATATATATATATATATATATATATATATATATATATATATATATATATATATATATATATGGGGTTCGAACTTACCATTCGTTGCATATAAATTCGAAAGTTTGAATTGATACGTATATATATTATATTTATTATTTATACACGTATATATGTATATATTTTAGTATGAGTTCTTTTGACTTACTATGCCGACTGTGTCCTGATCTCCAAAAGACTTCTTCGGTAGGTGTATGTATATATGTATATACGTACGTATTAGGGATCGACCGGAACTCCAAAAAACCGGAACCGGAATTGGCTTTAAAAAACCGGAACCGGAACCGGAACCAGCTCTTTAACACTACAAAAATCGAAAATTTTTTCTGACGTTTTGGACAATTTTTGCACTATTTTTCGCTTTTTTTATAGTTACTAGAACAGAATTTCAATGCAGGAACATGAAATTTGCAATTTATTAAGAGATTCTTGTCTTATAGCATAAACTTTACTACATTATAGCTTTAAAATTAAAATTTAAAATTAATTATACACGGTATGAATATGCTATATTTATATATATTATTCGAGCACATTTTGGATGAATAAACGGAATATATATTTTTACATTCTATATACGAATTTCGATGAATAATTTAATCGAATGCAAGTTGACTTAAAGGACATTTACTTGCAAATATAATTTAACTTCTTACTTGGTTAAGCTGAATTAAGCTAAATATAAGTAGATAGAAATTGATTCCACCAAAATTTTTGCGAGCACCAACAACTGCTCCATCGACAAAATAAGTCATAAACATGTTTAGTTTTATCTGGCTTGCCTGGTAATTTCTAGTCATAATCAAAAAGTTCATTTAACTTTACTAGAAGCGGAAAAGTTGCAGCATTTTCAAAACGCAAAATAAAAAATAATGCCATTTACATTTTTAGAAAACAAAAGATATCTATTACCATTTTAGTTTACTTTTATTCTCTCCGTACTTCAGACAAAATTAAAATTTTTCTGAAAATTCTTGTATAAATTCCGTATTGTAAATCTAATCTGGTTATGAACTTAGGTAACATCAGCTATATATACATGTATATATACATGTGTATATATATATATATATATATATATATATATATATATATATATATATTAGCCATGGGGGGAAAAACCCACATTTTCGGATTTTGGCTGTGGAACTTTTCTATTATAAGGGCTATCTGAGAACTTTATATACCATCGTACTTGGCGTACTTAGAACTTTCTTTTAAGCCTATTTGCACTTCTTTAGGTTGTACCGTTAGAGCGGTATAATGCAAAAAGTAGCGGGGAAAAACCCAATGGGGGAAAACCCAAATGGGGGAAAAATAAACCCACCCCTCACAGGTCCTAAAAATTGTTCTATCGCAATTCTGACACTTCCAGTGTAAAATTCAACCCTTTTTTAGTTAGTATGAACCAAAAAACCCGATCTAAGTAGCTTTTTTTGAAATGTCGGGTGCCGTTGAAAATGCTGCATCAACTGGCCAGGTTTCATAAAGTTTAACACATAAACATATTTAACACATATATATTTAACACATAGGGCAATTTTTGGAAAATGCTAAAAATGATGTAATTTGATAAAACTTATTATTCTATCGTGTAGAGAATGGTTTTTTACGTAGAATTGGCTGTTAAAATCGACAATTGTACCTGTATCGGGTCCTCCAGCAGCGAAATGGCACTTTTAAGGTTTTTAGCACCTAGCTAGCCAGGTAAGCAAGATTGTCCGAATCTGACCGCATAGGATGACGCAGCGTGCTCGATAGTACCGTGCTATAGTCTCTAATTGTTTCCGTGTTGAGTTGTTAAAAAAATTTTCAAAAAAAATTGGGTGGGTTTTTCCCCCCAAAGTGGGTTTTTCCCCGCCACGTTTGGCAATATGCCAGACCAACGGTACAGCGGATCGGTCTAATTTTGGCTGTGTGCAAAGAGGAAGAGTTGCCGTCATTGCAGATATTTGCAAAACTTTTCTAACCCAACCCAGTCAAAAGTTACATCGGTCCAAACTTTTGGTAAATTTTTGGATGGTTGAACCAAAAAGTAGTTGTCATTTTCAAAATGTCATAAAATGAGCAGGAGTGAACCAAATGACTTGATCTTTGCATACATAGGTTAGAAAGAGTCGCGCTTCCTGCTGCTATGTTTTGGAGCTCATATCTCCAACCCATGACCCAGGAGGCGGGTGGGTTTTTTTCCCCCCAAAAAGGGGGTGGGTTTTTTCACCCCATGGCTATATATATATAAGAATTTTTATTTTACATTGAAATTTTACTATGTTCATAGACCATTCATTGGAAAATCGTAAGTCACAATTAATGACGTATATAGATTTTTTTTCTTCTTAGTGCAGTTTTTAAGATTTCTACAGATAAATTTTATCACTAGCTCAAAAAGTCTATACTATATGAGGAAATGCTCTTGCTGAATAAGCTACGTAGTTAATCAAAAGTTGTAGACTGCACTTGTCCGAGGGGCATTGAGAAGCTGTGTGTCTTACGTAAGAGTGAACAGTTTTTACGTATGCATTATATACAGGTGCGCACCCAGGATTTTGAAAAGGGAGGGGTCGAACCTGAAAATTTTCCTATTTTTAATTTTATGCATTAAAAATAACTTAGTTTTTGATTTCTCCCAAAAAAATTCCGGGGGGTAAATCGGACAAAAAGGGAGGGGTCGGAACCCCCAAAACCCCTCCCCTGGGTGCGCCCATGATTATATAGTAATGACTTTTGATAATGATTTCGATATCTCTTGTTGCTGTGAATAGTAGGGACCAGGGGCGGACAGGTGCAGTCTACGTGGAGGGTCCACAGTGCAGATTGCAAACATAATATACGTGTACCAACCTACGTATATATGTGTAGAAATGTTTGCGTACTGTGGGGCGGTTGTTCATTTCATTCCATTCATCCATTCCATTCATTCAAAGATTTTCTTCAGACGAATTTAATCACTATTTTCACAAATCTACATACGTATATAGTCAATCGGGAAAAAACGCCATTTTTTCAAACTTTTTGACGTGGAAAACTCATAGTTTGGAATTTTGGGAAAATTCTTGTAGTTTGAAGAATGGCAACCCCTACGGATTATTTTCATGTATTAATGACTCCTCTAGACTGTAGCAATAGAGAGTACTTTGTGATTTATTTCCTGGGAAAAAAGCCAAAATCGGGAAAAAAAGCCACTTTGGTCGAAGCATATCCTGAAGCCGTAGACCAATTCTGAGTGTTCCATCGTGTTCAGCGTCACTTATTTACCCTAGATTTGTTGTTTACCGAGGCAAATTGGCTTCGTAAAGCATTAAGTACAACTTTTTAATTTGCAGCATAAACTGGCTAGGTTTCATCAAATATAAGGTAAACATACAAATTTTTCAAAAACTTGCTAAAACGAAGGCTAACCACAAAATAGTGTTTTCCAATGAATTCGTAATGCTCTTTTTAGCCAAATGTGCCAGTTTCCGGATGAAATGTGGAGTGTAGCGATCAAAACGACTGACATGACATATTAGTCCAAAAGTTGCTCATTTCAGGGACTGTCCACCTAAAAACGGTATGGCTTTGTAAAACTTGAATTGTTGATTATTTTCAAAATAGTTATAATGCCAGAAATCCAGAAAACTGCTCACTATGGGTCTCGCAAGCGACTGGCTTTTTTTCCCGATGGGAATCATCATCGGGAAAAAAAGCCACACCTGCGCAGAGACCACGTGACGTCCTGAATTGTTTACATTTGTATGCGAACAAAGCCAGACATGTTCCCACTTGATTGCAATAGAAATTATTCAGATAGCACTATTGACACGAAAGTTATGAATTTTTGAAACATTACCGTTCTCCCGCCTTTTCAGGAATAAAGTTTTCCAAAAAATGTCGACCCTGCCGTTGACTATAGAGGAGAGCTAGAAAGCTAAAAATCGGTATGTGGGCTTATATTGAGGTCGTCATTCTACATGCCAAATATTACTGCAATAGCTTCACTCGTTAGGCCACAGTTGTCGTGGCTTTTTTCCCGAAATTTTGACGTGGCTTTTTTTCCCGATTGACTATACTACGTTTACGTATTTATATGGAAATGCCCTTAGCCATAGTTTCCTTGTAAATTTTGGTTGGGGGGGGCAAACTTCGAAAATTTGGTGGTCGACCCCCGAAATGTGATGGGGAGTACCCCTCCCCCGAACCCCCCCCCCCCCCCAAAATTCGGACCTCAGAAAATTTAAAAAATGGCCTAAAAACGCAAAATGTTCTGTATTTTAACGCTTTTTTTGTCAAAACAAGGCTTGTTTTTATCGTTTTAGGCGTTTTTACACCGTTTTAAACCGATTTTAAGCCAAAATTTGAGAAAAAAATTTTCAAAAAATGACAATTTTTTAGCAAAATTTAGCTAAATATTTGGCCCCAAAAAGTGCTGGGGTGGGGGGTAACCAAAAGTGGGGGGAGGGATAGTCAAAAAATCTGGGGGGGGGGTAAAGTTGGTCGAAAAATTTTGGGGGGACACCCCCTCAACCCCCCCCCCCTGGGGAAACTATGCTCTTAGCTGCATAAATTACGTAGTTCAATCAAAAGTTGCACTTGTCCGAGGGACATTGAGTTACAGTGTCAAACGTAACAGTGAACTATATTTAAGTATTATACAAAAATGACTTTTTTGATATTGATTTCGATATAGGGACTAGGGGCGGACAGGTGCAGTCTACGAGGTGAGTCCGCAGTACAGATTGCAAGCATAATATACGTGTTACATCCTACGTATATATGTGTATAAATGTTTGCATACTGTGGGGCGGTTGTTCTTATCATCCCATTCCATTCCATACACAACATGGATGATCTCATTATTTCTCAACTACCATTAAATTTCATAATAAAAAACATGTGCATACATACGCTATGTAAAATTTTGTATCCATTTCCATTATGTTGTTATTAAAAAGTATATATCATTGCTTTAATTAAGAAAAATATTAAAAATGGTATAAAAGCTAGCTAATTTGCTAATGTAATATGCTGATTTTCTAGGATATTCTTGTCTCCAATGTGTTGAAGTCTACGACAGACTACATTAAAAGGCTTCATGATCAAAATTCCGTTTTGATCTTGGATCTAAAAGCGATAGAGAATGAAAATCTGGAGCTTAATGATTATGGTCAGCTTTATAAGCTTTGGTTTTAACACGTAGACTAATTTAACTGTTTGTGGAGCCGGGGAGAGGGATCCGAAGCGGGTACACGTACGTGCAAAGACCGTATATATTTACGGACAAAGGGAAACTGGAAAAAACGTTTATAGATTTCAATGTAAAATAAGAAAAGGAAATCCCACTCCCAGTGTGAGCTACATAATATAACGAGCTATCTATGATATTATATTCTAGCTTATATTGAAGAACATATAAAACTTACCCAGGACATTATCGTTACCCCCTCTGCTCCTTGCCTTTTTTAGAACTTTACAATTTTCGGCCGGTATTAGGAGGAGCTTGTTAACGGTCCCCCTAGAATAGGGAACATTTGACGGAATGTGTAAAATATGGACATTGCTTGGCCTGGGGCCAGCGGAGGAGTGGACCGATCGTGTTCAAACTTGGTGTGTGAAGAGCCTGAGGCCAGGGGTATATACTTGCTTTGAAAATTACTGCCAGATCGGCCGGGTAGATCTTGAGATATTTGTCCCCCCCCCCCTCCCGCGTCCGTGGGACGCGGTTTCTCTCCATTTCCCCCAGGGATACAACTCGGAGCACTCTCAGAGCAGGGGCGTAGGCAGGATGGGGAATACCCCCCTCCGAAATTAATTTGCCCCCCGGAAAATTTGCCATGTCGGAGAAAATTATGGTTTCGCGCCGTAGGCGCGAATTTTGTTAATGAACTCAGAAAAATCTGATTTACACATAAAATTACACGCTTAAATTTTCTAAAATTTTTGCAAAATGTGCTCTTAAGGTGCTGGTATCGTTTTGTGTAAATTTGACCCTATAGGCTTTAATTCTTTATGAAAGTGGATGAAACTTTCCAACTATACTATTTCGGTGCTCTTTAACATTTGGGACCAGTCCCGCATTTTTAGGTGCAAAAATAGGAAATTTTTGGTTTTTGCCATTATTCTCTCAGCACATAGTCGAGACACCAGATTGGTTGGTGTGGCTGGAAAGAGGGAACAAAAATGAACATTTTTGCTTTTACAACTTTTGAGCTATCTCTTGTGGTTAAGTCAGTATAAGCAAAAAACTATTTTTGGGGTCCAAAAATGGCCGTTATCGAGAAAATCAGTTTTTTCAAAATTACTACCAAATCGTACGGACAATTTTGGTTTATTTATACTCGATCGATACACAGTCTCATTGCACATTTTATCAATGCCTATTAGCCGGAGTTTGTTGCTCTAAGCTAGAGATTTGGCCGAAAAACCGTTTTGGCAAAACTGCGATTACTTTGTTTTGAACATCGATTTCTCAAAAACTGTCCAATGGATTCGCTTGCTTTTTGGCTGACTGGGAATTCGCCCTATTGCGGAGGGACATTTTTCTTGGTTTGAGCTAAAACATCTCCAGTTGCGAAAAAACTCAATGCAAAGTTGCGAAATTTCGTGTCACCGCACATTTAATAGATTTTCTTGACCGTTAAGACCTGCTGAGCCAAATCCAAAAAAATGTCCCTCGGCCCACATGTCCTTTATAGGGCAGCACAAGAAAAAATTTTGGCCGATTCCACAGTTTTGAGAAATCGATGTTCAAAAATCTTTGGTCTATATTCAGCCTGTCAGTATGTCAGAAAATTTTCGCAATTTTTTGCGGATTTTTACTAGTTTCGTACTCTCATGAGAATCTACAGATTATAAGCTTTAAAATGATGTATAAAGCTCCTTCCAACTCACAAAAGTGCGAAAGTTATGACGTTTCAAAAAATACCCATAAAAGCACTGCACAAAACTATACCAGCACCTTAAAATAGGTTTCAATTATTCCATACTCCAGGGTATCCGCGGTTTCCGGAGCCCCCTGGCCAGGGGTCCAAAGTTAGTGTGTAAAAGGGGGTCTGAATCTACGGACTGTGAAGGCCTATGCATAAGAGTTGCTCGGCTGAGGTTTCGTATTTGGTGAATCTAAATGGCCCATTAGTTTTGCTCTGGGACCTAACCGTGGGGCTGGGGGCGTCCTGATGTAGATGGGCCCTACTGTGTCGCATGTCCAACTTTAGCCTCTTTAGAAAGATCCGCTGTAAGTAGACCTTTCATATTTGGCTATTTGGCATGTGGGTGGGCCAAAGAAGGACGTGAGTTATGAGCTTTAGCCAACCCAGCTAACCATCCTTAATTGGTCATTTAATGGGTGTATATATATATATTACTATCACTTATGTGGACTTTACGAGAACTCATATACGTATATATACATAATATTAGTATGTGCGTATGTTACATATTGTATACATATTATATGCGACAAAGGAGCACTTTTGTTCTTGTATAATTAGAGGTTGTATTTTTCGTTTTAGCCAAAGTGCTGGCCAATGCAGCCTTAGATTTAGGCATTGAATTAGACGGAGACTTGCTACAATTGTCATCATCAAAGTTAGCTGGATCAGAATTGGTCGAATCGGTAGTAGATTCTTTGGCCCCTGATGCAATAGTAGTGCAGTCGACACCCCAAAGACCTGCATCTACGATAGACTTGTCGTGTCCTCCTTCAACGTCAGCTGCTGTGTCCGGATATGCAAATGAGACTGGCTCAGACGATTACACGTCGTCTTCTGTAATGTATACTACATCAAAAGTTGGTCCAGGTAGCTTATTTCTAGGGCAACATTTATTGAGTCCTTGTTTTGATTGAGGGGAGTCGTATGTTATTTTTCATCACCTAAGCTATGTCACTTAAGATATTATCTTTTCTCAGAGGAGGCTCGTTTTTCTCAAGCTCTTGCGAATATGATTACTATGAAGTAGGATATATAAAATAAAATAATGCGGTAATTATGCTAATTACAGACGGTAGTAAACACATGAAATTAAAGCAAATTTTCAAATTTCATGCAAAACGTATCATGTTGCATATCATTCCAAAGCTCTGTGAGGCTGATTCAATTATGCAAGAATTAAGGCAAAAGTATTGAGCTATTACGCATAGCTAATCTAACCGAACGGTAAAATATAATTTCTTCGATTCGTCAAGAGCTTTCGAATGATATACGACATGATAGGTTCTGCTTGAATTTGGAAGTTTTCTATGTTAATTACAAATGTTAATTTGCAACCATAATAAGCACAATTATATACCGTATTATTCTAAAAATAGTCGTCTTGGCAGCAGCTTTGCACTCAATGCAATTTAAAATCATCAGACTGCAAAATTAACAAGACTCAACTCTGAAAAGTTATTTTAGGTGACATTTTAGCATAGGTGACACAATAATATTCGACAGAGGTTCACTGAAATGTGGGCTAAGTGTATGTGTAAAGTTTTCAAACATACAATTAATGTGTAATTTCTAAGAAGTTTCAGGGTCTTCTATAGTTTTATAATTTGTCTTTACATCACCTTTTTACCCACACTGCTTATTAGTGCACTCACACTACTTTTCTCTACTATTCTCTCTGGACGGAAAAAGCTCGTGCATTTTTATTTGCAGCACTAAAGTTTTAGCACACCTATTCTGAGCCCTGAGCTTGGTTGTAATGTAATGACACCTCTGCAGTGTTGACTGACATTAACTGTTTCAGGTTTTTTAATCCTGTTTTAGATACGTTTATCATAGATCAAGAATTGAACGTTCGCGTGATGCAAAGCAGGGATGGTCAATCTTTTGAATGCAAACTTTGTCATGTCGATGTTCCGCCGACGCTTTTGCTAGATCACTTGAAATCGTACCGTCACGGATTCTGTATTCATCTACAGTGGTTGGCTATATGGCTAAATCAGCAACAAAGTGCAAATTTGCATAATTATTTTATTTGTAATTTCTCGTTCAGCTAGTTTTTGGCGTTTCGTAAGTAGCTGTGTCATGCAAAATTTCTAGAAATCACGGTTTTTTTTGCGTAAAATACTGCGTATTTACGCAGTCGAGCTTAAAAATACGCAGTCAAAAACAAAAATACGCACCAAAATACGCAGCCGAAAAATTCGGTAGTAGGAATTTCTAGAGTGCTCTAAATTAATTTCTTGAGACAATTTACCGTAGTTTGGGCTCTGGCTTCTTCTGGGGGGCTGCCGCCCCCCAGACCCCCCGCATAGCTCTTCGATTCTCCTTCCGTCTACAGTTGATTATACTTTCTGCCTAAGCCCACGTTGTACCATGCGATGCTTTTCTTTCTATATTTGATTTGATATAGTATATATATAAATTAAAATCTTATGTGTTCAATCAAGGGAACAGTAACTCTGTTTGTCTAACCAAATATTGGCTTAACTATTAAACTGTTCAAGGCAAAGAAGTCAAAGTTTTAAGAGCAAATTTACTCCGAAATTTGAAATTTTCTTCAACTTCTGGGGGGCTGCGCCCCCCAGACCCCCTGCGTATCTATATATTTTTCGTCACCTGTTCATTCATACTCTTACACCACAGAGAGAGCACGCAATTTTAACTCAAGCTAAGATTCCTAACGTTGTTTAAAACTCTTAAAAACAGCATTAATTCGACGCTAAATGCGTTTATAGCTTTTATAACGTTGAGAAGCGATTTTTGTAATTTTACGCAGTCGAAATTAAAAATACGCACTCGAAAACAAAAATACGCAAAATTTACGCAGGTCCGATTTTCAAAAAAAAAACCCTGATGCCGTCAAATAAACTGCAAGCACTCGTGCACTATGGAGGCTTCCAACTCCCCTTGCAAGTGCGCTTATGCTCACGTTTTCGGATCAAAAACTTTGTGAAATTTAGGTTTAGCCTTTGGAAATGGAAATGGAATAAAATGAACAACCGCCCCACAGTACGCAAACTTACAATGAATATATATTTATACATTTATATGCTCACGTTTGCCTCGGTACTGTAGACCCACCTCAGGGATTGCGCCGGTTCGCCCCTGGCCTACTACTCACAAAAGCGAGATAACAGACGACTTCAGTAATTCATATTATAAATTAAAGCATCCATAGGCAGTCTTGTCAAACCGTCATCTCACACCAAAACCTTTAGCTTGATTTTAGCTTCGTGCATGTGCGTAGAACGGTGCAAACCGAATGGAGGGGATCGACCCAGCCGCTTACAATTGAACTTCTGTAAAGCGTAGCAGACTTTGAACAGTGATTTTGTCAATGTTTTTAAGTATATAACCATACTTGAAAACAGTTTCCGGTTGGTTTAGAAGCTGTGAATTCTCCTGTCTGGCAGATACTGGATTGCATTCGATCGCCGGAGTATGGATTCGAATCGAAACTACGAGAATGGTTTTTCGTATACTGTGGACACGGAAGAGTTCTGTGTACGATTTGCAAACGCAGACATTCCAATGCTGTTCTGTTTTCGGAAGATTATTTTTGCATTGACCTGAACAGTCCGGCAAAATTGAAAGATGGCTTGCTGACTCTGAAAATGCATAGATTCGCTGAAAATCATCTGGCATGCTTGCAACAGGAAATCTCGAAACCTGTGAAACGATGATTTACGATCAGTTATTTGGCCGTCTTAGTTAGTAGTTGGGATTGGAATTTTGATATGGTTTTAACGTATGTAACTTGGCATTGATTAAAAATACAGTTTGTGTTGCATGTAGTAATTGCATGAGCTTTGGACAACGTTATTACAAACTATTGTAGAGACTCTAGAGGCCATATTTTCAGAATCCTCACGAACAGCCTGAAATTTGCTTTGTCCTGAAGTGAAGTGGCGTGTGGTGTTAGTGTTGTTGACCGGCCAGGTGGAAACCGGCCAAGACGGCCAACGGGTGCATTAGGCAGGACGTATTCCACGTTGACGTATTGCAGCGGTTTGCTACAGTTCCTCTTCAAATCTACTTAAGGTGCTGGTATCGTTTTGTGCAGTGCATTTGTGCGTATTTTTTGGAACGCCATAACTTTCGCAATTTTGTGAGTTGGAAAGAGCTTTATACATCATTTTAAAGCTTATAATCTGCAGATTCTCGTGACAGTACGAAACTAGTAAAAATCCGCAAAAACTTGCGAAAATTTTCTGACATACTGACAGGCTGAATATAGACCAAAGATTTTTGAACATCGATTTCTCAAAACTGTGGAATCGGCCAAAATTTTTTCTTGTGCTGTCCTATAAAGGACATGTGGATGTGGGCCGAGGGACATTTTTTTGGATTTGGCTCAGCAGGTCTTAACGGTCAAAATCCATTAAATGTGCGGTGACACGAAATTTCGCAACTTTACATTGAGTTTTCTCGCAACTGGAGATGTTTTAGCTCAAACCAAGAAAAATGTCCCTTTGCTATAGTGCGAATTCTCATTCTGCCAAAAATCACGCGAATCCATTGGGTAGTTTTTGAGAAATCGATGTTCAAAACAAAAAAATTGAAGTTTTGGTAAAATGGTTTTTCGGCAAAATCTCTAGCTTAGAGCAACAAACTCCGGCTAATAGGCATTCATAAAATGTGCAATGAGACTGTGTATCGATCGAGTATAAGTAAACCAAAATTGTCCGTACGATTTGGCAATAATTTTGAAAAAACTGATTTTCTCGAAAAAGGCCATTTTTGGACCCCAAAAATCGTTTCTTGCTTATTCTGACTTAACCACTAGAGATAGCTCAAAAGTTGTAAAAGCAAAAATGTTCATTTTTGTGCCCTCTTTCCAGCCGTACCAACCAATCTGGTGGCTCGACTATGTGCTGAGAGAATAATGGCAAAAACCAAAATTTTCTTATCTTTGCACCTAACAATGCGGGACTGGTCCCAGAATGTTAAAGGCACCGAAATAGCATATTTGGAAAGTTTCATCCACTTTCATAAAGAATTAAAGCCTGTAGGGTCAAATTTACACAAAGCGATACCAGCACCTTAAGGTGGCGGTGTCCTTTTGTGCAGTGCTTTTGTGGTGATTTTTTAAACGCTATAACTTTCGCAATTTTGGGAGTTGGAAAGAGCTTTATACATCGTTTTAAAGCTTATAATCAGGACATTCACATGAGCTTAGGAAACTTGCAAAATTAGCAAAAAATTAGCAAAACTTTTCTGACATAAATGCTAAATATAGACCAAAAATTTTCGAACATCGATTTTTCAAAAATGCGGAACCAGGCAAAATTTCTTTTTGCGCTATCATACAGAGGACATATGGGTCGAGGGACGTTTTTTGGGGGTGGGGGGGGGGGGGGGGGGGGGGGGGGGGGGGGGGGGGGGGGGGGGGGGGGGGGGGGGGGGGGGGGGGGGGGGGGGGGGGGGGGGGGGGGGGGGGGGGGGGGGGGGGCGGGGGGGGTGGGGGGGGGGGGGGGGGGGGGGGGGGGGGGGTCAGTATCACTCA
Source organism: Trissonchulus latispiculum (assembly GCA_030248195.1). Lineage (NCBI taxonomy): Eukaryota > Metazoa > Nematoda > Enoplea > Enoplida > Ironidae > Trissonchulus > Trissonchulus latispiculum. The sequence goes on from JASAND010030833.1 coordinate 28,648, forward strand.
ACGGTTGAGAAAATTCGCAAAATGCACGTAAGCACTAAATTTTTAAACTTTCCACTAAATTTTCTCGAAACTGGGAACGTTTCAGCCAAAACCAAGAAAAACGTCCCTCCGCAATAGTACGAATTTCCATTTTGCCGAGTAGTCAATCTGTCTGGTAGTTTTTGAGAAATCGATGTTTAAAACAAAATAACCGCAGTTTTGCCAAAACGGTTTTCCGGCCAAATCTCTAGCTGAAAGCAAAGTCCGGCTAGTAGGGATTCATAAAATGTGCATTTGGACGCTATATCGATTGAGTATAAATGGACGAAAATTGTTCGTAAGGTTTGGCAGTAATTTTGAAAAAACTGATTTCCTCGAAAATGGCCATTTTTTGGTTTATCTTCAGTAGTCAGAATTTCATTAGTCAGAAACTAACTTTTCAAACTTTCATTAGTCAGAATTTAGGTTTTTGAAACAATATAATTTGTGTCCGGGGAATTTTCGGGTCATCCTAATTTCTTGATGCAAGCAACTAAAATTTAGAACTTAGGAACGAACAAAGTCTTAAATTCTAAATCCAAACCAATGTATATAAAAATTATAAATTAAAATTTAGGAACTTTTACAAATGGTAAAGCTTGGATCTCTTTAACTTTATCCCCCCCAACTAGTTTGGGGGGGATAAAGTTAAATTGGGGTCAGCAATCAAAATTTGTGTAAAAGGGAAACAGTGTGTACTTGGCGTCCTTTTAGTAGTCATTAGAAGTTGTTCCATCAGAAGATGAACACAATTTGAATAAAGTTATTTCGTTTCGTTAGCTCAGTACAGTTACATGTTAAGCTTACAAGCTTAGCCTATATATACTGAGCTAACGAAAAGCTGAATTGAAAAACGGAGTCGTGATCTGTGCCTGCCGCTGTTGCCAATGATGTAACTGAACTGTGCT
>JASAND010030835.1:0-24469 GCA_030248195.1 Trissonchulus latispiculum
CTACATCAAGAATTCTACTTAAGAAGTATATATCAGTAAACCTCGTTCAAGAGGTTTCCGCCTGTTGGCATAGGTAGTCTCAAAACATATGTGCATGGCACAACAATTACTTTTAAACTAGGCTAAATCAATTACGTCTGTATGTCTTCCCTACGGGTTTCAAACTGGAAAACAGTCAGTTTGAATTTTGCACTACTACAGTCCAGCGGCTATGAAATCGTTTGGTTTTGCTACTATGACTTGCGATGGTATTCACAATATGGGTGAAGTACCCATGGAAATAATGGTTGTGGCACGCTTTCCTTGTGGAAATACTGCTCAAGAAACCTATCACGTTCGAGCCCCCATGCCATTTCAACAGTTGACACCTCGCCAACAAGCATATTTTCACGTGGCTAGATCGCAGAATGGGCTTGAATGGAACTCTAGTGATAGTGTACCGGCGAATTGGGAGGTGATGGACAGAGTCTGTGAATTTATGCGACAACGTGAGGTGGACGCGGTAATAACCAAGGGAACTGCTTTGTACAAATGGATGCATCACGCTACTCTCTGGAATGACTTGAACACTAAGATTTATGACGCCGAGATTGACATGGAATATCCGCCGCACATGGACGATGTAGAAGGATTGCCGTGCTGTGCCATTCACAGCGCTAAGTCCATGCGATACCGACGACATTGCTCCGAACACAAAGCTGCTCAGCTAATTCGAGAATTATTGAACTGCAATCAGTGATTTGACTTTATTATTGGTTTTATCAGCGTTTTGATGTTACATTAGTTTCGTTGTGCAGTTCAGTTACAGTAAGTAGTTTTGTTTGTGTAGGGCGTTTGTTGCACAGTAGTTTTGCTGTACATCATGTTTGTTGTACAGTGTGTTTGTTCTACAGTGTCCTTGTTGTTGTTGTGCAGTGTGTTTATTGTGCAGTGTGTTTGTTGTACAGTGTTGTACAGTACCTTCGTTGTACAGTGTGTTTATTCTGTAGTGTTTTTGTCAAATAAAAGACATCCGCCGCTATGGCAAAGCAGTGTTAGTTTTGTTCACAGCTGTAACCCCAAAAATACTCCAAAACATATTTGACCATTGGTCACCCACAGGAGCGAAATTCTGAGTCCATTTTTAGATTCTACGACCCCAAAAACCCCCTAGATAAAGTTTCCCGAACGAAAATGGACAACTTTGAAATTTGATCTTGGGTCGACTATGGTTCCGGGCACGCAACACAGTACGGAGCTTTGATTCTAGCCCAAAACAAAGGTCATTTTTGGATTCACCGGCCAAAAGTTACCCCTAGATAAAGTTTTCCGGGCGAAATTGATCAACTTTTAAATTTGACCTTGGGTCGACCGGACATGTACAGCACGCAACACAGCACGAAGCTTTGATCCTAGCAAAAATCTAAGCTCATTTTTGAATTCTACGACCTCGAAAACCCCCTAGATAAAGTTTTCCGGGCGAAATTGATCAACTTTTAAATTTGACCTTGGGTCGACCGTGGTTCCGGACATGGGTCAACAGGGGTCCACAACCTCAAAAACCACCTCCCAGAAAGGGGTCCACATAAACCTAAAAAGGGGGGTCCACATACCCCCTCCCAAAAAGGGGTCCACAACCCAAATAGAAGGGGTCCACAACCCCAAAAACCCCCTCCCAAAAGGGGTCCACATACCACCTCAAAAAGGGGTCCACCACCTCATAAACTTCCCCCCCCCCCAATAATACACCATTTTACCTCCCTATACTACTGTTGTAGTTGTAGTAAACACAGCAATTTGAGGAAAACAGCAAACGTTTACAAGACTGAATGTGTACTTTTTCCCAATATATAAAGTAAAGCCGTTCCCATTGTCTTTGTATATAATGCATAATATAAGCATTTTGCAACTTTCTAGCTCAGATTGTCTTCAGACACAGAAAAATATGCCTTGCGGCCAAGAACGGCCAACGGCCGACCGATGACATTTTTCGGCGGCCGGCGGCGGGCCGGTTCAGCCCGGCCGTTCTAAAACACTAGTGTGAGTAGGGTAGGTAGACCCCAGCTAAAGAGTTGACCTTTGATGTGGGTTTGTACGTAACTTGTACATCTTGTAACTAGTCTAATTAGCTGAATATCTGATGAATTAGTCCTTATTTGTAGATTACGAATTTGATATATTAGTAACACATTTATTTGTCGGGCACTAAATACAGTCAACAACATTGCACTTCTACTTGAAATAGGTTGTGTGTAGTTTACAATTGCCGGCTGCTGAATGGGGGACCGATGACATATCGTCTTTCAAGTGAAGATGAAGGGAAAATGTCCATATCACTTCTTTTTATGTACTGGTCACAGACTTTGGTCATGCTGGCACTCATGCGTTTTTCATTACGATGTCTCCGATACAATAAATCACAGAGTACTTTAAGATTTGCGGTGCTGACTCCTTTGTTCGATCCGTCCTTCTCGTCAGCTAAAAAACAAAATATGAGGTTAGTATGACTTGCAAAACTGGTATTACAGAGTAGTTATGTAGCGTTATGTTATGTAGTAGTTATGTTATACCTAACTACTTTGTGGAAACTTCTTTTGGCTTATCGATATGCCTTGGTACACTTGACAATATTGTGATAGGGCGTTGTCAAACTGGCCGTTGCTTATTACAGAATTGTCACAACGTTGTAATTGTGTAGCCAGTTGCAAAACGTTGTGGCAAGACAACTGATGACAGCGCATTTAGGATTTATGCTCATTCCGTTGCGACTCAATAGTAAATTAGCGTTGATTCAACAGCAAGTGTGCCTTGTCACCGTGTATTGTCACATATTATGTAACGGATCGACTAGTGTTAAAGATCTGTTTTACTGGCTGTAATTAGTATTTGAGGCCGGCCGGTCGGGGATTCACCGGCTGGACGATCACCGGCTGGCCCGTGCCGGCCTCAAACACTAGCTGTAATCCACCCTAAATTATCTTAGTAACTTCAACAATTGATCACTTTAATCCAGGTGATTTGTAATTAACTTGGCTTTCAGTGTTGAGTCATCAACAGCAGCCATTAACTAATTAACGCCAAAAGCTAATTAATCAGTCGCAGTTTATGCCTGGAGAGTTGCGGCCACTAGTGCCATCTATTGTTTCATTATTGCCAATTATATTTGCCCTTAATAAATCAACTGTGCGTTCTTAGTAAACATCATTCTTGTTTTATTTTATTAGGGTATCCTAGTTACGGTTTTCTTTTCTTTTGCTTGGGTTGCACCTTAGGTTAAGGATGTAGTAATACCAGCATCGTTTCGCCGTTTACGTGCCGGTTTAGTTACCAGACAGTAAACCGGTAGTTAGCACTAGTTTTACGTCTTAACAACTATAGGAAACAACTGCAGTTGTCACAAGAATGCAAATGTAACCACGGCTTTATAGGTGCATAGGTCTGTGAGGCCTGCCGGCCTGAATAAGAGGAACTTGGCTAGCTAAGGCAAACACCCTTCTTTATATATAGTTGCTCCGATTGCTGATCTATGGCTAAAGTGGTCACTTAACAAAGTTGAGAAAAGTAGGCAAAATTCGGGTTACGAATATTTTATCGAATTTCGACACAACGAAGAGCATATATTTCATAATAACTAAAAGATGTTTCCTGTCTATTTGATAAAGGTTTCGAATGAGATGACCGACGTCCTTTAACAACATCTTATTCTGATTGCAAAACATCTGAAAATTGCAGTTCTACTAAATTCGGTAAAATAACTTTAAAAAGCCAAAATTAGTTTCATTGTATCCATTATGTTCAAATAGAAAATATCGATGGATCGCATCGTGTACGTGAAGAGAACGGTTGCTCAAATAAAAGCTAAGTTTTGTTTTTTTCGAATTTTGTCTTAACGTGATAGTTTAAGGGAGTCAATAAATGAAGAGAATGGTAAATAACTTGAAATTGATGATGGAAACGGTTAAAACTTTCTGGACCACTGAAATTTAATACCACTGAAACTGAAGATTTACTATTTTCATAATTTGACTTCACGTCATCTAGTCCAAAATCAAAAGAATGTATTAAATTGGAACAACAATTCTCATTTAAGATGTAATCAATTCTTTCGGCTACGCTAGTCAATGATTATCAATTTGTCTGAGCTGTTTTAGTTAAGTTTTCAGAGTAAAATAAAAATGTTCATCCGACCCGTGGAATGGGTGGGTCATTCCGTAGCGATGTTGGAGGTTATAATCACTCTAAGTTAAGATATGGTGGCGTACATCGCTAATCCAGCTACGTTGATACATAATAGTGATCGGATCGACCGTGGATCGGATCGGATCGGCAGCTAAAAATTTAACCGATCCGATCCAGCAAAATTGTTCGTCGATCCGATCCGATCCGATCCGATCCGGGTCCTGGATCGGTCGATGCGATCCGATCCGGCGATCCGAAATGATTTCTTCAAAAAGTCTGTGAGTGAGTTCACACTAAATGAGGCTCCACTGAGTGAGTTCCAGTGAGGCACATGATGATCGCTGCCTGCCTACTAACATAATACAAATTCAGCATTATCAATTTAAGATAATACAAATCAAACATATCAGTTGAAACTATAATTTTGAGATTTAATTCCAATTTGAAGTAAAATTTATTAACTTGATGTTCCAGACACCGAAATTGAAGTTGTAATTTTTTCGATCGCCGATCAAACTAACATTTTTTCTCGGAAACTTTATCTGAATCTTGTACTGTACAGCGAAAACAGACTAAAAGCTTTCTAAAACATTGTGGGAAGTAAATTTTGTATGAACACTGAGTTTGACTCCTTCGGGTTTCGGAACAAATAGTCCAACCACAAAACTTCACTCCGAAATTCTGACAACAGTAAGCAACATTAGTTACAGAGAGTTGTGCATTAATTCATTTATTCATTCATTTTTCATTACTACAGCATACTAACAGCGGGTCTTGCTTCTGCACTTCGATGTCAGATGGCAGATGCATTGCATAAATATATAGTTTGTAAAAGTATTAGATTGCTGTAAGTTGTTACATACCTATGTTACTGAATGCTAAGCTTGAGAGACGCAAAACCAAAAACAAGTTTTGTTGCTAGAAGGAAAATATTGGACTAACAACGTAAGCACTAAACAGTACAGTAATCGAAGTCAAGTTCAGTCACAAATATGCGTTGGGTACGGTTTAATTATATGTGACGTTGGGTATCAGGTCGGATCGCCGATCCGCCTGACCCAATCGATCCGATCCGGACCGATCCAGCTGGTCTACCGATCCGATCCGATCCGATCCGATCCGACCTCCGGATCGCGGATCGGATCGATTTTGCCGATCCGATCCACATCACTAATACATAATGTGAACATGTCTTTAGCTTTAGTGTATAATGCAATTTATAAATAACTACAAATGTCAGAGAGGATTATTTCGAATGTCGACCTGATTTAGATCAGTAACAGGTACTCTTGGTAACAGGTATGGGTGTTGAAAAAGCTTCCCCTGTGTTTGTAAACTGCTTTACGGTTTAGGGGATGTCACATAAAGTACCTACATAGCCGGTCAGCTGAAGCTTTGGAAGCGTAAGCAGCAATCAAAACTGGCACAATCTTAAATATAATCACAATACCTCAATCTACATTCTACATATTAATTTATTGCATTGAATAAGCGTACTAGCTGTACTGAAGCACTTTATATTTTATACTGAAGTATTCTATATACTGAAGCACTTTATATTTTACGTAGATCATCAGGCAGACCAGATGTGAGAAGGTAACATCTGCACCAATCGGCCAAAAATACGAAACTGGATCCTACGGATCCCACTGTACAAACTTTCGACCAGACCGTTTCCCAAATTTACTAAAAATTACTTGGTGCCGGTTGGCACTTTTATCCCACCCTGGTTAACAAGTTACCGAGAGTTAAGGGCGGCCGCCTTCGGGTGGAGCTGCCGAGGTGCGTCCATCACTCCGTGCTGGACAAATCTCCATGTTTGCGAGCCACCTCGGGTAATTGTTGTCGATGTCAGCCAATCCCCCTTTCAAATTTAAAATTAACATCAAGCTGACACTGCTTTTAACAGGTCAAGTTCCAACTGCGGTGAGGAGTACCGAAAAAAAGAAAGTGTTAGGCTATTTTTACATAACATGGTTTGCTTCCTAAACCTAAACCTAACTCAAAATAATGAATGAAGCTCAAAATTGATGTCTCTAAAGGAACATCTTGAGATTGAGAGACACTGTTTAATATGCTTTGCTTTTTTGGCCACAAAAATGCAGTCCATTGCCAGTTTTTAGGGTGTTTAACTCCACCATGCCTGGTATGTTGAGACTTCTCTTTTCAGTGTCCCTCTAATAACACTGGTGATGCATTCAGCTGAAAACAGGATGCTTACAGCACTGTCGTTTACCGGTCGTTTACCGGTCGTTTTTCGGCTCGCTCTGAAGGCCAGATAGTGTGGATCGGCCGGCCGGCTAGAAACGGACCGACCGGTATAAGTTGTGAACTTTTCGTTGGTAGATTTTGCACATAATTTGCACTAAATAATGCGCACAGTTATGTAAAACAAATCCTGTCACGTATTGGTCGGGTTCAACAACACTGGATGAAGGAGAAGAGCAGTCTCGTTTAGAGTAGCTTAGTCTATCTGTACCCGTCTTCTGATCACTAGAGTGGTGGGCGATATTTCTGTTTTGCACCTTTGACATTGCTGAAGATGAGTGTCGTGTGCCTTGAATGATCAAGACCGAAAGCCTCAACTACATATAGCGATAAATATACCAATTAAAGCCAGTCTCTGCGCTTGGGCTGGGTTTGCGTCATTTAGGAAAGATTCTGTTCTATAGGATAGAGCAGTTGCTTTGTAGCACGGCTTTTCGTGCATTCAAAGATATGTACGTTCATCGTGCGGAAAGCCCCGAGTGTCGCGCACGAGTGCGAGCGGAAAGCCCCGATGAACGTTACATATCTGTGAATGCAAAACCATGCTGCAAAGTACCTACTTGTATAACGAATAAAGCACAAAACCTTTGTTACCACGGTAAAAGCCTTTAAAATAAATATTTAAAACATTAATTTTACTGAGATAAGTACCCCAACTATATTTACCTATAGCAAAATGAGTCCCCGTTTGGTAGGGGGGGGGGTAGCCAACAGCCAATCAGATTGCAGAAACCCCCCCTCCGTTTTGGTGTGGGGTAGAGCAGAGGATTACGGTAGTTTTTGTTCTCTTCGAAAATGGGTCCCCGTTTGGGGGGGGGGGTCGACAGGTATATCCCCCTCCAAACGGGGATCACTTTCGACTACTCCCCCACCAAACAGAGGGGGATATACCTGTCGACCCCCCCACCCCCAAACGGGGGCACATTCGCGTATTGTGGTCGGAGCATCGTTACGCTATGCCAAGAAGAGGAGCCCTCTAGTGGCTTACTCTTCTTCTAATATAAGGAGAAAATCATGGACTCTTGGTGCTACAAATAGTTTGTAGCACGGTGCACGTCAGGGTCAGAGCGTGCTCTCATCTGTATGTAGGAACTAATCTTCAGTTGAAAAAATAGTATGAGTTATACAACTTAACTTACTGAAGGCTATGATTGTTCCACACCAAACGGTTGAAATAAATGCAGTCATCAATAAAAATTGGGCGAAAATATAGCGGCTCATGATGCACCCGACCATAAGCAATTTCTTCAAAACTGCTGAAAAGTGTATATTTCACCAACCAATTAATATTTTTACGATTTCAAACTGCAACCTAAGCATGTATATAACATATGCCAGCTAGTTGATGCAGAAACAAGAAAGTAGTATATATGTATATATGTATGCTCTGCTCTGTTGAGTGTAGGAAAGATTATGATGTGATACGTCTAGTCCTTTTGGTAGACAACTGATTGCAAAGTACAAGAGAGCTATATTTTCTCAGCCACAAAGGAGTTGATTAATTTAACTAGGCCTTAACTTAACTAGCTAGCTAACTAACTAACCAACTTACAAACACAAATAGAGTACCGCCCGTTAAAACACTGCAGATTCTGCTCGTTAATGCTAATAGTTTTTAGCTGTTATGTAAGTGAAAATTCAAGAAAATTAGCATCACGCCTTGTGCACTAATTAGAACCTCAAAAGACTATCGTAGACCATTACATAATCACTGTGAACTAAACGGAACACACTTCAAGGATTTCTTTTCTGTTATGCCGAACTTTGTTAAAGCTGGAAGCATTTTCTGAATTTTAACGAAAAACTTGTTCAGATCAGTTTTTTAACTGGGTGGGCGATCCTGAAACTTTTTGAGCGCCCGCAACAACCAAGCTGAAATCGTCCGCATCTAGTGTGTAAGTAGCGGCTTATGTAACTAGTGTATAGAAACAATTAGTTTCAACTTCTAGGCTAAAGAAACTATAACGTACATGGACTGATTATTAGCCGGATAGGTCTTCACATTAAATAAGTTGAAGTTATCGTAGGATGTTATGTCTGTCAGAGAGACTAAAGATGTGTATTGAGTTTACGCATTAGAATAGATTAATAATACTTTCTGAGATGTCAAAAGCTAGTTTTATAATTCTGATTGATGACTTTTGGGTACAGCACAAAGAGGATCTCAAGGGTCATATCGCCGGTTCAGCTTCACACGGAACAGAAATATCTGACAGTCGGTACCTTTATAGTTAAAAAAGCTAAGCCTTAACCAGTTCTTGTGGAAAGTGCTTATGCCTTAATACTATTTCAATGTGAGAAGAGAAACTGCGAAAACATTGTTGTTGTTGTTGTAGTAATAGTAAATAGTAGTAGCAGAGCTGTAAATTAAGTGAGCCAGATCATCTTAGCAATCGGATATATATATTGGTTTTCAGTTAAGAAACCTTTAGGTTTTGCAGTGGCATCTAGAAAACCAATTTAAATTAAAAGCCCCTCGGGGGCAGAGAGAAGCAAAGTGGCTAAGAGATTAATTATGACTATTTTATGTTCTGTATGCCTCCAAAGTATTAAATGGTTCTATGTCTCACAAACTAGAGTTAAACATGAATCATCCTTGAAATGTACCGTTTACTTGGAAATGCTCAATTCATAACATTGTTATGTAAGCCAAAGGGCAGAAAAGAAAGGGACATTTGGGAAAATCAGTTGGTCTGAAACAATTTTCTTTTAAGTTAAACTTTCAGCATTTTTGCGCCAGAGCCTTCAGTTTTCACCTAGGTTTTGTATGAAATTAGAAACGGTAGCATTTGCTACCCACAAATTTGTCTTATAAAATTACATAGTTATTACATAGACTCCACATAGGAGTTGCACTGCTTCTTAAAATTCAATCACAACCAATTATTACGTGGACTGGCCTGAAAACACTCCTTGAAAGAAGTCTCAGTCATAAAAGCTATGGTAGCCAATTTCTGACAGCTTTCTGCTACCTATCGCTAGAGTGGGCATTTAGACTGAACTTGCCAAATAGAGCTTTTTATTAATTTAGTACACACGAATAAATACTACTATCTCATAAGCAGACTGAGTTAGGAAATTTATGGAGTTGAAATGCGGTTGGAATCTGATAAATTTAATGGACCGTTAGAGAAATCTCAGCCCCGTTTGTGTGCAGCGCTGATCTTGTGTTAAGCACTGCTATTTCGAAAAATCTTGACTTGTTCAGTGTTGTTTGTATTATCAATCAAGATATAACTTGGCTATCTCTTCAAAAATAATCTGACGGCTTCGCAGGTGAGATCTTCGCAAACAACTCACAACAAGTAATTAATGAACAAGCAGACTTCATTTTACACCAAATAGTTCATTGCGAGTGCTTGAATAATGCAATATTCAAGCCTAAAAGTTCATAAGACCTTGATAAAAATCCCTTGTAAAAGCCTACATTAAGGATTAATAGATTCGTAAATGCCTCAAACCAGGCAAATAAAATGCCTCCACTCATGCAACAAATCAGCCTGTAGTCGTATTTATACGAGGACGATGAAACAATGCATTAGATATGCATTGGTGAATAAGTTTATACAACAGAAATTAGAAAATAAAACACATAAAATTAGGCCTCGATACAAAGTTATTGGAGAGAGGCCAAGGCACAAATGATGGTAGAAAGAATAGATGGTGTGGAAATTTTGACTAATTCAGATTTCCCTAAGAATTGTAAAACATTAACGATAGATGCCGAAGGAACAGTCAAGGTATTCCTTTTCTGTTGTGTAGAAGCAGGCACTACAAACACTTAAGGTGGTGATTCCTTTTGGTCACATAAACTTTGCACCAATATTACTCATTCATTACTTTGAGTTTAGAAGCCATTTTCACATCAAAATGTAGCTTGACATCTTCTCTTTTTAATGCCTGCAATCAAACTAATGTTACTTTTCCAAAATATTTTAATACAATTTATAAGAAGTATAATCTTCCAGATTTTTTGCAGACTCAAGTAAATTTTGTTGCGAAACATTCGGTTATATCATTCGATACCTCCATCAAATAGCTGGGGACGATTTTTTATTTATTGTGAAAACGCTCTTCTTTATAGAGAAATAAGATGAAATGTGTGCGTAACCTGAATTTTGCCTACTTGTCCCAAATTTGTCAAGCGATTACTGTAGCTAGAAAGCAGCAATCAGGGCAACTAAAAATCGACCTTGGGTATATTTGTGCAGAACACATCTGTTAAGTAGCAGCCCTCCAGCTTGCATGGTGAATTCTCCACAATCTTTGAAAAAAATTGGTCGTGTTTTTGCAAAAACTACATTTTTTATGATAGCAGCCTACATGATAGCAGTTGGAAGACGATCATGTGTGGGATAATTTGTCCCCACGAAACCTTCAGATCGACGCCCTTAGTTTGATTTAACCTTGATTTTACGGCTTGCGTAGTTCAAGAAAAGCTGGAATATTTGATTTCTGCAAAAATGACAAGTTTTCGACGCCAAAACAAGAAAATTGGCTATATATCTCACGGTAGAGAAAAGCTAGAAAGTTGCTTTAAAAAGCAAAAATGTGAAGCTCAATGAGATCTGTCGAATAAATATAGTCATAACTGTGTAGCTGCTGCTAAACGTTCAGAAATTAGAAATAACCACTCTGACCGGAAATCTCGAACGTTTGAATCGGCATTGCGCGGAGGTTGTTAGAACGCTAGAAGAACTTATTTCGGAAAGTTTCGTCAAAATTCATCTTAATTTACGCCGCCAAATAATAATATGTGCGCAAAAAGAATCTGGAATGAAATAAATGCGTTTAGAAAAACATTTAAACGAGCAACTATTTTCAATGTTTCCTCAAAACCTCGAACTACTAGCTAAAGATTATATACTCAGCTGTTATAAAACGAGAAGAATTAATGCCTTAATCTTAATGCCAATCTGGCAGTGGCTACGCTGTCCGAATCTTTACCTGTCGATGCATCATGCAATTATGAATTGGGCATGGGTTGCTCTCTATTTAATCTCGATAATCCTGTTGTGCTGTACACATGCTACACAAAACCTATATGCCGCTCATAGTAGGATCGGGCTGCAGCTGCTCTCGTCGAGCACAACGGTAAAACATTGACCAAAAAACTAGACTACACTAACAACTACTGCAACAAGACACTACAAAATAACGAGAAGTGCACAAAACCTATAGTTATTCCCACGATACCCGACGAGGACCGGAAGCAATAGCATAAACTACGGCAAGTTATTGTGTTGTCTAATGTCTTATCATAAACAACAAAATGATACTTTATTTCTTATCAGAAACAACAACAACCAAAATATAAGCAATTTAACCAAAAGGCAACACTGATGCATGGAAGGTCAAAATAGAAAATAGATGGCAGAACCGGGCGACTACCAGCCACTTAGCAGCTACCTACTGCTAGCTACCAGAAACCATAAAGTTCGTGAGCACAGAGGCCGACAAAGAATCACAGGAAAGTTCACAGTAAGAGCACACCTCATCAAAAATACAATGGAATAAATTTGATGAACGCAAATACACCTGGGACCAGTTTCATAAAAAACCGCCTCGAGTTCTCGATTTCTCAAGTACTCGAGTAGTCTGTTTTCAGTGACAACAACCTCTTCTCTATTAAAAATTATATGTAAAGGTATCTACGGGAAATTTTATGGTGATTTATTCAGTAAATTATGCAAGTTATTGAAGCAGGAAGAAAAAATTTACAAATTTAGATTTTCAAAAATTTCTCGAGTAGGCCTCAAGTTGGCGAAATTTTCTCTGGTCGAAATCGACCAGAGAACTTGACTCGAGAACTCGAGAACTTTTTCAGCGTTTCTTTCAATGCGACTTGCGGATCTCGAAAACTTCCAGCGTAGTGTAGCTACTAGACTCGAGAACTCGAGAACATTTTTATGAAACTGGCCCCTGGTCCCGACTCCCGAGAGCGCCTTGCAGTCTGGTGGCCGGGCAGAACCCACCCTGGATTCCTCCCTGGTGGCAACGAATGGCTCTCACACCCCCATGGCTCCACGGCTGGAACCCTTCTCCTCAATTGGAGGTTACCCTATTTGGACTGTCTTGGTGTACGGGTTTTTCAGAGGAGGCTCTGGCAATCCAGCCTACTGGAGTGTCTTGCTGCTTAAGGCTGGAGATATCGAAACCAATCCGGGCCTCCCAAAGCCAGCCCCAAAATGGCCCTGCCCAGTCTGTGGGCAGAACGCAAAATCGAACTGTGTCAGGTGCTCCTTATGTGGGGGTTGGACTCACCTCGAATGCTCGGGACTGTCCAATCTCAGAGACTATACCCCGGCCTGGCGATGTCCCGTCTGTGGGCCCGCCCCAGATCCGAACCAATCCTTCCCACTAAACCACGCCCCGACCACAGCTGCACCGGTCAGGCCCAGGCCCATGTCCATGCCTCGCCCCTCCCCATCCGCCCTGTTCAATCCCGCCCCCTCCCTCCCTCCGTCCCCGGGCCTCCCTGCTGTACATACACCCTCTGGCCTGCGGCTGTGGCAATGGAACTCGGGCGGCCTAAGGTCAAAACTACCTTGGGTGGTCAAAACCCTATCAGAACTGGACATCGACATTGCAATCATCCAGGAAACCCATTTCACTGATGCTACTGCCCCACCCAAAATCCCCGGTTATTCAGTCGAGTGCCAGAACCGAAGACAGTGACGGACGGCTAATGCTCTTGCCAAGGGCGGGGGCGTTCTAACAGCGATCAAACTGGGAATCAAACATTCGAGAATCCCGGACACATTGGCCCACGTCAACGACAGAACCACTGACGCCCTTGCAGTGACGCTACACCTTAACGATAGCGACCTTACAGTGGTCAATGTGTATGTGCCACCCATCCAACGTCACGTCCAGGAAGCCAGAACCCAGAACTTCGACCCCATCCATCTCCCAGCTGGCAGAAACGTGATTATTGCCGGCGACCTAAATGCGCACTCCCCTACATGGGAACCGGGCCGCCAAGGAGACGATCTGGGCGACCTAGTTGACGAATGGCTGGTAGAAGAATCGTTAACACCCCTCAACGATGGCTCGCTGACTCGGCCGGGGGTAACCGCAGCTGAAAGTGGCACTGCTCCAGACCTGACCCTGGTCCATTCGGCTATCCATCCCCTCTGCCCTCTGCAGCTGGAGAGTATTGGAAGACTCTCTATCTGATCACCTACCAATCTTGGCTGTCCTCAATCGGCGCACCTCGGCATCTACAAGCCGGACTAGGAAGAGGTTCAACTATGCGAAAGCCAACTGGCCCAAATTCAGGAGCCTCCTAACGGACCGACTCCAACATGCACCCTCCCAGATGCCGTTGGTGTCTACCGTGCCAGTCACATACTGAATCAGGCCATCCTGCGCAGCATTCCGATTCAAAAGCCTGGCACCCTGGTGCCGTGGTGGTGCCCAAAAGCTGAAGCAGCAGTCAAACGATGCAGAGACGGCAGAAGAAGAGCTGAATCAGACCCTGCCTTAAAACCTGAACTGACTCAGCGACAAAGATAGGCAGTTGAGCATATCAGTAGACTGACGCGCCAGAGCTGGCAGGACTTTGCAAGCTCTCTGTCTGTCCGACCAGCAAAAAACGAAAGCTTTCAGAGCGTTTGCCTAGTGCGCAAAAAGTCGTGGGTTCGAGTCCCACCGGAGGTCCGAATTTTTCGGACCTTCGCTGGTACATGACTTTCTTCTTCTTTCTCATTCACCAAGGAATATGCAAAAGTGAGCTAATGTCTGGGCTCCAGAGATCGGACAGAAATATGATGACGGATAATAAGGCTCTCAACAAATGCTGTGACTGTGAAGTCAATCAGTCACCCATTTTGTGCAACGCACATACAATGCTTGAACTGGAACAAGCGATCAGTCAGCTGAAGAAGAGTAAAAGCCCTGGGCCGGACCAGATCTCAAATGAAATGATAATGATGCTCCCTGCAGAAGGGCGCGCCTATCTGCTTGACTTGTTCAATGCGTCGTGGAAGACTAAGAAAATCCCTCACAGCGGAAGAAAGCCTGCATTATTCCGATCCTAAAGAAGGGAATCTTCCATCTTCCATCAGCCATCTCCTCCTATAGACCAGTGCGCCTCACAAGTTCCATAGCCAAACTTATGGAACGCTTAGTCAAGCACGCCTCTAACGCCAGCACATACGAGGACTGAAAGACCGATGCCGGTCTAGACTGGCTGTGCTGGGAGCTGTCAGACACAGAAGCTGGGGTTCCTGTAAAGAAGACCTAAGGACTCTCTACATCTCCTACATCAGAGCCCTACTGGAATACGGGCTCATGGTATTCGTCTACTCCTAGCAGCTGGCATGAGAAGCTGGAGTGCATCCAGAACTCTGACACCAGACGGATCACCGGCTGTCTTTAGTCCACACCAACCCAATATCTCAATCTGGAAGCGAACCTGCCACAGCTGAACCTGAGAGCGGAAGAACTGACTGCCATAAACCCAAAAGACCATCCGACTCCCTGCTGACAATCCAAGAAGAAATTCAACGAATGCAGATGTTCGTCAAAGGCTGAAAACCCAAGGCTCGTGGAGAGTCGAGGGAAAACAGCTTGCAGAACGCTATGGCCCAAATGATATGCATCCAGAAATGTTGGTCCTCCCTGGAACTGCCGGTCCCTACATTCGAGATGCTAATGTCCGGGATTGTTGCTCTAAGAAACGCTGGATCCCTGAGGAACTGAAAGCCACTGCCATCGAATAACTAAGCCAACTGCCTACCCCCAAAGTCACCATCTGGACAGATGGTTCTGTTCAGGATTCTTTCAGAAATGGAGGTAAGGGTGCCGTCATAACAGACAGCAAAGGAAGCACCCTGGCAACCATCCATCAACCTGCTAGGCTTTTCTGCTCTAGCTTTAGAGCAGAAATGGTGGCCATCCACCGGGAACAGCTTTGGGCAAAACAAAATCTCTCGCGGCACAATTCATCTCTGCACGGATTCACAGTCAGCCATTCGATCTTTGCTGGCTGGTCCTCTCACCCAGAACTTTCGCATTGCCTCACAAATCTGGTCACTCATCAAAGATCTCAGTGACAGAGGGCACTTCCTGATTTTTCAGTGGGTGCCCAGTCACATTGGCCTTCAGTCAATGATTTGGCGGACACTGCCGCGAAGGAAGCCTCTACTCACCCTCAAACTGGTGTCCCTACATACTTCACCACTGCTAAGGCCGTCGTCAAGCGGTCTGTCAGGAAAAAGCGCCTGAATCAATCCCGGATGGAACAGATACTTGTCGGTGCTAAGCTGGTTGACCCCCACCTGGAGATAGGCCTTACGAGACGGGAACGAGTCATCCTATCGCAACTTCGCTGCAAGAGCTATTCCCTCCTACTCTGGGCCTACCGGCATCGCATAGGCTTGGCCGATTCGCCCAGTTGCCCCGACTGCACTAACCCAGAAGAAACCTTTTCCCATCTCCTGCTCCACTGCCCCTCAAAACAGAACTGCAAGGGAACGCTGGTTTGGTCCCGGCCCGTCACTGGATGTCCTCTCGGGGGTGCCCTCCCAAGGTGATAGGGTTCCTCCGGGATGTGGGTCGGCTTTAGCCGATCCAGTCATATTGAGATTCATCTCAGAAGACCCAGGAAGAAAGAAGAAGACCGTAAATACAAAACACAAAACCTAAGGGAAGAGAAGAAGAAGTGCGGGTGAAGAGAAGAGGACCGTCGTATATAGAAGGCCCTTTCGGCAGTTCGAGTCGCACCAAAGAAGCATTCGGGTCAGAACAAACTGGCCGCCAAATCGCAAGGGATCCCGAGAACAGTTCTGGATCTCCTGAAAATCCACGAGGAAGGATCTGGATCTGCCAATAAACAGAATCTTCAAGAGCTTCAGGCCTGAAGGCAATTACAAAGCCCTCAGGTCGTCAGACGAACCAACATCCACGTGGATTATCAACAAGAGCAACAACAGCATCAACAACAAGTGAATGGGGACCATGCACGCAAAGTGTCAATGCACAATTTAAACATGCAAACACTGAAAATTATAGTTTCCGTAAATTACAGAGCACCGTTAAACACAAATTCTGGATTAAACCGATAGATAAACCTTTTACTGCAGTAGAAGACCGGTCTAACTAAACATGAAAGACATTCGAGCCCGTCAGCGTCACCGAGGCGTACACCAAAGATAGATATGCGGTGAATATTTTAATTTTTATTCAAATTAGGAATACCTTAATAAAAGAGCGGAACCCAGGAAAGGAGCTGACCTTGTGCGCCCTCCAACATACAAAGAACCTAAGATTAAGGAAACAAAACCCGTTTAACAAGAATCAAAGTAAATGAAAATAACGTCTACTTGCACCAAATTGGAATAACTAGGCTTCAAATTAAGCTATTCACGTCACTGCGGTTTGTCGGCCTACACGTAGTGAATGTTAGTGCTTTCCGCCTTTTAAACATGCAAATTAATTATGCAAATTAGGTATGCCCCTTTATACCAGTATACAGAGTACTTGCAATCAGCGTTTTATTTACCATATAATGCCTCGCTCACGCCACTCTAGTAGTCAGTGTTCGCGACGTTCTCGTTCAAGACGTTATTCTTCCAGGTGTTATTATTCGGAGAGCATTAGCTCCTGTAGATCTCATTGGCCTTTGTATAACTTTAACTTTGTGATATACCTCAAGTTCAAAATGGAGACATGAGTTTATTTGTTCTGATGATTGTTTCGCTCAGTTGATATAAAAATGTTTATCCTCATATTCTTATTGTGGAACACCACCAACATTATGTGGCGTTCATATTTCAAGGGCCTTTCAACCGTTACCGGGCACTACCATTTGGTTTTCGCTGGAGCCTCGTGTTTTCGCGAAGTTGCTCAAAGTAGTCATAGCAACGTTGAAATGTTTGGGGTACCCTGGCCACTTACCTTGGCGACATTTTTATTACGGAGAGTTCGCCTACCCAAAGTTTGCAGCATACACGACGTGCCTACGCTTCTGCTGTATCCAGGTTTTGTTGTTAGTGTGAACAAAACTCAAGCCAAAACCTCTCAACGTATTACTTATCTAGGTTATACCTGGGATGTGTTCGAATACAAAGAACAATATTCACACGACGGCGGACGAATTTTAACAAATTCGCAAGCAACTACCACTCCAACATTAGCAGCACTTGCCCCTACTTTTCCATGTTGTTTACTAGGTTTTTCTAATACGTTTTTGTATTATAGGCATTTGCACATGTTCCTCAACCTGCCTGTGCCTTCAAATCATCTGCCATCCAGCTGCGCTCGCACTGCCCAGGTTCTTTATGAACTCACCTGCTGGCCAAGGCTACTTCAAGGTATGCAAGTTTCGCTAGAATCTCCATTTGTTAACGTCGTGGATTAACTGATGTGTCGCGGGCAAGTTGGTTCACTTTCTTGTTTCGGTCGCTGTTCTTCGTCCGCTGTCATTCCTTTGTTTCCTTGCATGTCGACTCATTAGAATCACTTGCAATTAGAATCAATCCTCCCCAGCTTCGATTTTTCCGGCCCCCACCCCACCTGAAACCGGTGGATCTGTCCACGGCCCACCTCAAGTCTCTCTACTACTCTCGCTACTCCCATTCCCAATTTTTTCTCAAGGAGCACCTATGTGTAGTGTTTTAGAACGGCCGGGTTGAACCGGCCGGCGTCCGGCCGCCGGCCGACGGAAAATGTCAAAAAATGTCAAATTCTCGGCCGGAGGCCACCGGCCGGCCAGCCGCCGGCTGGCCAGCGGCTGGGCAGACATATTTTTCAGTGTTTGAAGGCAATCTGAGCTAGAAGTTGCAAAACATTTTTATTCTGCATTACAAAGGCAATGGGATCGGTTTTTACTTCATACATTTGGAAAAAGTTAACATACAGTTTGGATTTATTTTGTAAACATCTGCTGTTCTGGTCAAATTGCTGTATTAACTACAAATATTTGTGTTAGGCCGGCGGCCAGCCGCCGGCCAATGGCCGGCCGGCGGCTGAACGGCCAGACGGCCAGCGGCCGGCCGTCGGCCGAACGGCCAGACACTCAGCCGGGCCGGTCGCCGGCTCAAAAGTCGCCGGCCGGCCGGCGATCGGCCGCCGTCTTTTCGGCCGTCCTAAAACACTACCTATGTGTACCACAGTTTGCCCTCCTGACACCCCCTACCCGAACCTATAGGTAGTTTTGGGATCCACCCCTCCCTCCAGGTAGACAAGTACCCCACCATTTGTGTACCTTGAAAAAAGTTGGGGGTGGGTGCAGGGGCGGATTCATGATTTCGTAAAGGGAGGGTCCTGTTCGCAGGAAGGAAGATAAATGCTGAAATTGTGAATATTTACTAATCCAGTGTCGTTGAACATCTTTTAACAGTGTAGAGAGCTCCAAATTCTGATTCTTGATTTTACAACTATAGCAACCAATTCATTGTTCTAATACTGTTGAAACCAGATCTGTCTGCCCGATTCATATCAACATGTGGTACGAATTTTGTACATTCCTATGGCTGAAACTGTTGCAAATGGGATATGTTCATAGACATGTACACCAATCGACGCAAGAGCTGATGTTCTTTGACAGAACAAACAGTTCCTTGTCGAACCGCGCGGCCGTTTGCTTCAAAATGCTTTGGCGAAAGCAGTCTTCTCAAATTGTGCATACGAGAACCACGGACAAGGGTAACGGCCGCCCGTGAAAATGCATATTAGATAAAGATTTGAAAGTTCGTAATAGTTGAAGGAGCTCAGCTAAATATAGCAGTCTAGATAGCAAACGGGAAAGAAGTCAATCAAATGCACCACTAAATACCAATTGTTTAGCCAACTTCATACTTCTATTTATTGGAACTTGTGTAAAACATTCAAAAGCAATTTTGGCTGATATTAAAGACAATCATAGGGATAGAAGCCCTAAACCTGAAAGGAAGGGGCCCAAATTGCAAAGGGAGCCCTCACTCTGGATCCACCACTAGGTGGGGGTATCCGAAATAAGGCTGAGTGGGTTCAGCCGGTTTTGGGTGGGGTGGGGCCAGGAATAATCGAATTTAGAGGAGAGGGAAAACTTTTAAAATATTGCAATTTTGCTAAAAACATTATTTACAACGAAAAGTTAGCAATATTGTAATCGATTTGGTCATTTTTTGAACAAAAGGGAAAATTTTGCAAAAAATTTCTATTTTTTCTAATATTAAGCTGAAATATTGAAACTTTTGAGGTGGGGTCTGGGATTTGGCCATTTGGGGGTGGAATCTGCCTCCAAAATTTCGAGATGAGGGGTCAGGATATGTTCATTTGGGGGACGGGTTCCCCCCAGGTATTTGCACCTATGTCCCCGCTTCGACCTCTCTTCCTAAAAAATTTTGGTACCCCTCCCACCCCAAATCGGCCTTCGGCCGACCATCCTGCTCCCCCAAATTTTCAAACCCCTACTAACATTTTTGAAAATTCTTAGTCCGAAATTGGAAATTTTTCAAAAAATAACCAAAAATTTGCCTAAACTTGCAAAAAATCGCTAGTATTCATTTGCTAACAATCGCTCAAAACAGCTGACAACTGAACAATTTTCTTCTTTTTGCACGAAAACTCGATTTATCACCGACCCCTTCCCTCGAAAAATCTTACTCCTCCACAAATAGATTTTTTGAGGCACCCCTCCCCCATTTAGCCAAACCCTCCCTACCTTTTTGTAACCACCACCACCACCACCACCACCACTTTACGCTAGCTACACCTACACCTATGTCCGGACCATAGTATCACCAGTGGGGGTTGCGGGTATTCCACCAAATTTTCCACCACCTTTATCCTCTCAAGCATTTTGTATTACCTTCCCCCCACTTTTGGCTACTTTCCACCGTGCCCCGAACCCCCAGTACTTTTAGGGCTAAATTTTGCCAAACAACTGGACATTTTCATAGTTACAGCCTGCAACCTCAAAAGGGCGGGGAACAAAACGAGTAGGGTGAGGCCCCCGGATCCACCCCCTTTATATAATTTCTTCATTTACTTGCTTATTAGTGCGTGGACTTGATTGTTTTTGGTTTCTGTAGCTGCTGATATTGTATTGTAGTATGTGTAGAAAAATGTCAAATTAAAGATTTATCGCAAACTCTCGCATTGTGTGGGTCTTTAACGTAAACTTCACTCATCTCAAACTATCACCTTTCAGATTGATGGCACTTTTTATTGCATTTCATGTAATTTTTATGTTTTCAAAATTAGAATCCAAATTTTTGTTATCGTTTGGTTTTGCTGGCAGAGGTCTTAAATGAAAGGAAAAACGTAAAGCCAACCAACTCTCTGACGGCTGATGAGAGTCTAAGTTCCTGAACTTCAAATTTTTCTACTGTTCAGCTCATCCAGACAAAAGTTGAAGTGGCTAAAAGCAGAAAGTTTTGAAAAAAATGAGAAAAATGTTTTATCTGCCGATGAAAGGATGTCTCAGATTGAAAAACGGCTCCAGGAGGCGGAACACAGTCGAAAGGAAAATCTAATCATTAACTCAAGAAATATCAGATCCGGAAATAATAATGGATGAAGTCTTGGCATTCCTCAAGAATGAGGTCAAAGTTGAATTGCTGTCCAGGCCTGATGGATAGACCTGGATCGATGGACACCATTATACTGATTAAGGACAGAGAATATACGGCCCGAACTTTACCGAAAAAGTATGCAGATCTGGCTGGCTGTGCATTCACTGGACCGAAAGAGCAATGGACTTTGAATCTGATATGATTTGTTGCTGTTATTGTTGATATTTGACTTGATGAGGTAAATAAATTGTTATAATTGTTTGTTTCGTGTTAATTTATGGTATTATCTTTTGTAATAACATATATTATGAACTTTATAGTAAATGAGGGGCCACCCACCTTTTCAGCAAAATTTATATTGTAATTTTATCCATATATTTTTCAGATTTGGTACAAATTGATGTTATGATTTATTACGATTCAGCACTTGCATGACGCTTGTGTGTTGCTTGCGGAATCCAGCTTGCTCTTTAGTTGTTAGGTGATTCTCCTCCAGCCACCATACCAATCATGCCACCACAATCCCTTCCATTAATTTGAGAAAGGCAGCTTAGAAGGCAAATGGGTCTGTAATCGGACGCATTGTCCCCACTTTTACATGCCTTCAGTGTAGGCCGGATAACACCGTTTAACCACTTACCTGATCTGGCACCTGTCCTGATTTCTCCAAGTTAAGTTAAATAAATATAAAGTTACAGTCCTGGCAAAAAAACCCATGTGTCGTAAGTAAGCGTTACAAACACAGTCCTTACCAGGACAAGAGCGGACTTTCAATGATTTCAGGGCCAGGTCTAATTCCCCAGCTTTTAAGTCAACATCAGAACAGCGATGATAACTGGCTGAGCTACAATCCACTGAAGCGTATATACGGCATCTGGTCTTGACTTGGTAAACTGTTGTCAGAACCAACAGAGGCAAAATGACGAGTTAAGAGACGAGGCGAGCTCTCTTTCCGTCACTGTGTTAAAAGATACCATCCTTGTTTTTATTGCTTTATTTGTAGTATCCTTTTCGTTTCCTTCTAGCAATTTCATTAAACGGAAGGTATCTTTCGGTTATCGCCAGACGCGGAGAGTCTGCAAATGCTGAGACTATGTAATCCGTTTTTGATGTCTAATTAAACGTTGTGCACGTGCGGCATAAAGCTTGTAAGCTGTTTTGGCTTTTGACGAGCCCTCAGATATAGGGATAGTGCGCGTCCTCGTAAAGCAATGGCTTTTCGGGCAGCTACTGACAGGTTACAGTTCTGCTTAGGAACACTGCTGCCGTGTGGGACTGCAATCTTAGCGGCTTGATTAATGGCGTTAACCAAACAACCACAAAGTTGGTGGACGTTGCCCTGTAGCTGCAGATCACCTACACGTTCTTGCAGGATGCAATCCAATTTGGTATTGAATTCCTTCCAATCGGCCTTCCACAACAATGGACGACGTTGGAATTTCCTTTTTGGAAGTCCAATGGAAAGTTTTAAGTAAATGGCTCTTGTGATCAGAGTTTATACTATCTTCTTCAGAGATTTCCCAGGTGACCCTGTCAGGTAAACGTAATAAAATCAAATCAGGATTATACCGGAAACTGGGTTTTTTTACCATAAAGGTACGTACTAGTAGTGTTTGCTTCCTGGACGATAGTGAAACTTCCCGTATCACGAACTCCGCGACGCTGACCCCTCTTTGGTCAGTGCTGCTGCTTCCCCATCTCTGGCTCTTTGCATTGAAGTCCCCCATCACAATAGTATAACCAGGCACTTTGCACATATCTGTCAGTTCAAAGTTCGGAGTTTGCGGGCAGTAATAGTTAATCACATCAAGAGTACATAATAGATAAGAAGGTAACAGCTGGCAGGCTCTATGTTATCAGCACCTGAGCCATGCTCTGCACGCTAACGGCCCACCCCCCCTTCGCAATTGCAAACCTAGCGGACAACCCGCAAATGAGTACCTAGTACGTAATTGCGTATGCTCACTTTTTCCAATAGGAAAGAACCCCCCCGCAAAACAGACCTATCATTTTTCAATTGACGAATGATACGTCACATTTGCGGGAGGGGGGGGGGTGTGGCTTACTGTAGAAAAGAGTGAGCATACGCAATTGCGTACTAGGCACACAATTGCGGGGGGTTGGCCGTTAGCGAGCAGAGCACGGCTCTGCTGCTGATAACATAGAGTGTGACGCTTGTCACACTCTTATCTATTATGTACTCTTGATTACATTAATCTTCTCATTGCCCCAGTGACTTCAACCCACTGCAGTTCGAACCCGTCATCCCCTCGCTCAAGGCACAGCCGGCTGGGCAATTGGGAATTAATTAGTGTAATCGATCCCCCGCCATGTGGTTTCCGATCACTACGATAACAGGTGTAACCAAGAAATCTTGGTGAAAATTTCGAAGTTAGGAAAGTGTCTTGCACGCATGCCACAGAAATATTGTTTTTGGCTAAGATGTCTCTGAATTCAGATAATTTGTAACATAAGCCTTGGCTGTTCCATTGGAAACAGCAAAATGAATCCGTCTTGGCCAAAGTAACAGTTGATATCTCAATCTAACAGATACGTTTCCTCTTTAACATTTGAGAGCTCGTTGTAGATTCCCCATACTTCTATCCCCTTCTGCAGCTCTTTTATAGGGGGGCTTACTGAGCGAGCTACAAGTAGTCTTCAGCCACTGTTGTCAAGCGGGCGGCAACTTTTGGTCGGCGAACGACTATGGTTGCCTCGGGCGTGACTGCAATAACCGCACGGCAGTTTGGTTTTAGGACCTTGTTTCCTGTCCTTGGTCTTCGCTTCTCTGCCTCTTGGCTCCTTTTGATTGTCTGCGGAGAGCAGAATTTTTCGGTTCATAAGCTGAACCACAACGATGCTGAACCACTTAAAAGAAAATGGGCAAACAATCTCGCTGTCACAACGTCATATATCATTTTAAAAATGGTAATTGTAATAAGTTTAAGGGGGCGCGCTTGCATTACCGGGAACGGTTCTCCTGACTTCAGTTGTCAACCAATCTGTTCCAAACTTTCAGCAGTGGTAGCTAGTGTCAAACACTCGCGATTTACAGAATATGAAGAATCTAGTGCTTGGCCTGCGACCTACACAACAGGGATAAGTTTAAATTTTCAAAACAGTGTCATTCATTAACGGCTACATGAAATTAGCTCAAATTTTGCACAAGTTTATAAACAAACCTACGCAGGGGCAATTTTTTCAGTTTCTCGATTTATGCAATTTTGAGAGAGTTATTTATGTTCAAAAACTTTGAAAATCAATATTTCATGGAATATAGGTTTTAAACAAAAAGTAAAAAAATGCCCCTGCACACTTCGCCAATAAACGTACATGCAAAATTTGAGCAAGCTTGGTTGAAGCATTTATGAGAAAATAAATTTGAAAAATTTCGCACTAGTCGCTTCTGTTTTGGGTATACATTATGCTTTTAACAATTTTCCTAGTGTGTTTAATAAAATTAAAAGCAAATCCAACATAACGCATCAACAAAAACCCTGTGGAATTCATTTTCGAACGATTAGTTTTTACTTTGCCAT
>JASAND010030836.1:0-23018 GCA_030248195.1 Trissonchulus latispiculum
ATCGTGGTATAGAAGGAAATGAAGAGGCGGATAGACTGGCGAAAGGGGCTTCCTCCGCTGACCAGCGGGAGGTGGCGGATGACCTGTCTACGGCCAAGGCACTCATCATCCAGAAACTCCAGGCGCAAATGGCGCGAATCCCTCTCCCCCCCCACTGCGGACAGACTGTACAACCGCATTCCCCCACATCGAAACCTGGAAACCGGCCTTTCCAGAAGACAGAGGAGTGCACCTTATCAGCTGCGGGCGGCTGGGCACTCCCCCTTGCTCCGTGCGTACAGGTTCCGAATAGGTGCTACCAATTCCCCTACTTGTGAACGTTGTCAGGAGGAAGACGACGACCTAGACCATCTGCTAATTCGCTGCCCGGCCCTTACCACCTGTCGCTTGCAAATCCTAGGGGCGTCCCCCTCAATCAAGGTCCTTTGGGATGCTCCCCGGTTGGTGGTGTCCTTCTTGGAGAGGGCAGGCCTTCTAGACCTGCCAATCATATGCCCAGCGACGATTGCCTGCACGAAGAGAGAGAGAGAGGCCCGCCATAAACGTCCCGTGTCCGGAATGTAGAAAATCATCTTTCTTACAATGCACAGCCATTACACTCTTTTGTGACAGTTAGTATTGGGAGACTGCAACCCAAGGGACTGGGCGGGGAAACACCTCTGCAGCAAAACGAAAATTGTAGCTACTGAGATACGTACATATCTATGTATTTCCAAAAAGCTTTAAACAAAAACTAAACAGGCAAATAAATGAGACACAACTAACTTAAATTATTGTAGCTTGATTCCAATAGAACAAAACGAAAACCAAGCGTACCTTTAACTTTTTCTGAACTCCGACAGCCCAAAACTATGGCCGAATCACCCACATGGCCAAAGCATAAAACCTTTCCATTTTTATGAACGCAATACTGCGCAGTGGTACCAGAGGTACTCGTATAACCAGATGCTGTTTTGGGCCATTTATCTGGAACAAAAAAAGACAAACTGCTAGCTCAGTCAACTCATTTTGTTGCTTCGGGGGGTGATGATCATTTGTTGTGTTGGGAATAAACAACAACAACAATTTAAAGTCAGAAACGATTACCGCATATTATTATGTAAACCAAAAAGGTTGAATTGAATGACATAACAATATATATAAGGACCTGGAGGATGCTCTAGCAAAAAAGCCAAAGAATTAGTATGTTTTGAAATATATATTTCGGATGATAGAAACACAAATTTAAGTTAAAAATAGATACAGGAAAAAATCTATGGCGAAGCCGGAAAATGTGTGAAAATTTGCCAGTTTTGGTAAAAAATGTGGGAATTCCAAAATCCAAGGGGCAGCAAACATTCCGGGAGGGGTCGATTTCGGAGAGGACCTCCCTGTAAAAATACGCTGACCAGACTGATATTCTTTAAGCCAGACATCAGGGGTTGGTAGTCTCTGTCTCGGTCCCGCCCAAAAGCCAAGACTTTTGACCAGTCTCAGTATCTCCACTCGAAAAGTCTCGGCTTTGGACCGAGACCGGAAATTTTTGAAAACCATTAAATTTCAGTGAAAATTTCAAATCATGTTTGAACTGTGCTTACCTATGCTAGTGGGTGCGGAGGGAAAGGGCACCCCTCCCTAACCACCAAAGGATGCCCCTTTTGGTAACCAAATTTTACTCTGAAAAATTCGCTCAGCAGGCCACATTTTCAACAATTTTCCGACTTCGCCTACGATTTTTACTCATTCTTTGCCTTTTTGACCATTAAATCTGCCTATTTTTACAATAAAAATTCAATTTTACAGTGCATGCAAGAAAAACAGCGCTATTTATATATAGCATATTTTTAGAAAAAACTTAGCCCCCCCCCCATAAATTCCTTGCATATCGGACTTTTGGGCGCCCCCCCAGGGGCGGATCCAGGGGGGGGGGGCGGGGGGGCGCGGCTGCCCCCCCGTCGCGATTCGAAGGTAGGAAAAATTAAATAGAGAAAGAGGAACAAGGGCAAAAAACCAAAAAATTTCGCGCCTTCGGCGCGAATTTTCTACGTTTTAACCGCATATTTATTGCATTTGTGAAGAAAACGCTTGAAATGCAACCGAATTTCGGAGAAAATAACCATTTTTGCCTAAAAATGTCAAGAATTTTAAAAAATTTGTTCAGTTCTTCAGTATAAAAAGAATTAAAGATCCCAATACCGATTTTATGGCAAAAACAAAAAATTTCTTCAACTTCTGGGGGGCTCCGCCCCCAGACCCCCCGCTGGAAAAATCTTGCCGCCTCCCCCGTCACGAAATCCTGGATCCGCCAGTGCGCCCCCCCTATCAAAAAAATCCCTAGAATAAGCCCAGTTTAAATTAAGTCAATCAAAACTAGCTTGGTCTCGATCTCAGTGAAATAGTGCGCACCAAGGCTGGATAATCACCACGCACATCATGATCAAAGGCGCCGGGCGGCCTGCCATGCATGCAACTAAAGGTTACGTTACGTACCGACTTCATGCCACATGGCCTGATGCGTCTGAATGAATCCTTCTCGGATGGCCCGAAGGATCTCTTCGTCGTCATTCGAACGAAATCCCTTCTGGCTAGTGATGAAACTCAACAGATACTGTTTGGCAAAGAAGGACGCATCGGAGCCTCCGTGACCATCAAAGATGCCCAGAAACACAAAGTCCAACTCTCCAGACTCCCGCCTTTCCACATGAACCTATATTAAACAGGGGAAAGAAAACGACGTCATGTTTACGTATACGTACGTATACAGCATGTTTAGTTTGCGCTCGTGATTGCGCAAACAAGTGCAAACATCAGTAACATTTCAACCCAACGACGGCGTTCGATAGGTACGTATATAACTAATTTTAATCTCTGTAACAACCTGGGTTTTTAGTGAGGGAGGGGCGGCGCCCCCACTTTTTGGATTCCCCCCACTCGCTATAAGGTGCCCAGAAAATGCCAAATTTTAAGGATTCTAGGTCAACATTATCAAAATGTTTCCGGCTTCGCCGGAATTTTTTGGTCAAAATCGCCTATTTTGGCACTAAAACTTGAATTTTGAGTATTTTTAGCTTCGTAGCAGTATAGAGGTCGGGGGAAAAAACCAACCCGCAAGTGGTGGGGAAAAAAACCAACCCCCCGTTTGGGCGATGGGGATGAACTAGCGGGCTCAAATTTTGCATGTAAGTTGGTAGGGCCCATCCCACCTACCACACCAAATTTGAGCTAAATCGGACCACTTTTGAGCATTTTGTGACATTTTAAAAATTTGGCATTTTTGACCCCTCAAAAATTCAAAATTTGCCTATTTTTGAAGGCCTGTAAAAAATTTTCCATAACAGTTAGATTATAACTTTTAATAGTTTCTATGAGAACAACAAGTTCTCTTTCCAAAAATGTCGGTCTCGCCTTCCTGCGACGCTTGGCAAGCTGCCAGCAGAATTTTTACAAAATGGGAAAAAACCAAGGGGTGGGGAAAAACCAATTTTTGCTTTTGCTGCCAAACTCCCAAAAATGGTTCTTAGTTGCTCAAAACTCATCCACGTAGCAAGTTTAATGGGTTCTTTCACGTGAACAGCTCAAAATTGCATTATGACTTGGCAATTTTGTGCTAGCCGGTAGAAACCTCATTTCGGCGGATCGGCTGTTTGGCTCAGCTAAAGCGGCCAAAAAGTACTCTGGGACAAAGAAATACGCGAAAAACACTGAAACAACGTTAATTTTAATTTATTTCATCGAATTTCGAAAGATTTATAAATTTTTGCATTTTAACATAGAAACTGGCAAATTTGATGAAACCTAGCCAGTTGATGCTGCAAATTTTGATGTTTGATTTTCTCACTTATTATAAGGAATATCGCAAAAATAACTGCAGATATGAAGTCAGCGACGCCGATTTTACCTGTCGCATCACTGCGCCTCTGCGCCTTTCTCGCCTGCGGCGTTTTCTATCCCGTTTTTTAAAATTTTTCGCGCCTGCAGCGCTTTTCTAACTGAATTTTCAAAATTTTTCGGTCCTGCGGCGCGTTTCTAACGGAATTTAAAAAATTTTCTCGCCTGCGGCGCTACGTATTATCTATTAACGTTTACAACGTTTTGGAACCTGCGGCGCTTTTTTACTTCATTTTTTCTCGCCTGCGGCGCTTTCTTATCTCCATTTTACTGAATTTCCGCGGCTGCGGTATAATATATGTACTTTTCTATCTCGAATTCATAAAAGTGCGTGCCTGCTTTTCTACGTCATGTTTTTTAATTTTTCGCGCCTGCGGCACTATTTTATATCGATTTTAAATGAGCCTCGCAGAGCTTTTTATTCAAATCTTTTCAAGCTTTCCAATACAAATTTTGCCACTATGTCAAAGAATTTATCAACTTACGATTTCCATTACGGCTTTTTTCAAAATTTCAAAAATGTTCTCAACTTCTGGGGGGCTCTGCCCCCGAGACCCCCCGCGTCGGCTGGCGACGACTCCTGAATCTCGTCATTTTTGTGGCTCCTAAAACGAACTCTTTGTTGGAAACTTCGCCGCCGCCACCCCCCCCCCCCCAGCGCAAACGTGTCAGGCGAAGGCAAAAAAATTTTTCCGGCTCGACCCCCCCCCTTTCAAAATCCTGGGTGCGCCCCTGGTCGCATGCATAAAATCGCTAATATGAGTTACCCTGACCGAATACTGGGGTTGGTTTTTTCCCATCGGTTGGTTTTTTCCCGCCATTGGTTTTTACCCCGGCTAATTAACCATTAATTACTAATTAACGACAGGACCTAGAGAGGCGATTTATATACCAAAATGACAGTCTAGACAGGGCTTGATAAGAAAATAATTTATAGCCAGATTGCTCCACTGGGTAGTTCTGCAGAGTCCAAAAAGTGACTACCTTGGTTTTTTCCCCGACCTCTATATACGTAGAAAACACGCATTTTTACCGTATATGTAGCATTTATAACCCAATTTTATTCCCCATTTAGTCTTTCCCCCCACAAATGGGCCCCACCCACTTTTTGGCCTAGAGAAAACCCAGACAACATCCAATTATCCGTCATGAATCGTGCAATGTACGTACGTATATATAGCTGGAGGACAACATTCAACCCCAACGGATCAATATATATATATACGAAAACGTAGTTCAAATTGTTGATTCTTGTAGACTGACTACATACGCAAAAAAGACTAAAGAAAGTTCTAGCAGACTATATTACGTTCTAATATCTACCTGAAGTGAATCTTCCATGTACTTCCGGCCACCCTGATTGCTGCAAGCGCTGATGCGCAAATTTGCTCCAAATAGTGGACCTGCTGGCATGACTTGTGCAGTTGCAGTTGCTAATGGTCACCATCACCAAACATCAGCATACAAAATATTGGTGGGAAAAACCATTCTGCCAGCTCTACAAGAAAAACTCAAACAGGGGATGAGAAGAGGCAAGGCATATACGTATATGGATGGGGCGAACCCAAGATGGGGGCGCCCAGGTCAGAAAAATCCAAAAGAGAAAAACAAATTTTTTCGTGCCGTCGGCACGATTGCACCATTGTTAGCGTGTTTGGCAGCTAGCATATGGGGTGGGGTTGGGGTGGCTGGATCTCAATTATGTAGACGTTTCTTTCCGCTTACACATAATAACAAAAATACTTAAGCCGCCCAAGTTTTCAAATCATGGGTTTTGCGCATTTTAGTGTGCATATTTTATGCACTTTGGAAAATTCGACACACACAAATGCACAGTCAACTATGCTTCCACTAATCACAAAATGCTTTAAAATACTTCCAAGTTGTTCTAAATTTTAAAAACGGGGGCATAGTTCAGTATATACGTAGTTCACTGGCTTACTTCTACTGGGCCCCCCCCCTCATTCGGCGACCTCCCCCCCATTCGAGGAGCCCCCCCATAAATTCCGACCTTCCCCTCCCATAACCCCAAACATTGCCATTTTTAGCCTAAATTTTCAAAAAATTTTCCGCCTTCGCCGGTTTTTTCCTAAATTTCCACTATTTTAGCTTAAAAAATACCAAAAATACGTTATTTTTTAGCGATTTTTAGCATTATTACACAAAAAACCTAAAAATTTGTCAAAAAATATATATGCCGCCCCCCATTTTCGGTGAGCCCCCATCGCTGGGGGCTTCTTCGAGCCCCCCCCCATATCGCCCGCCCCCCATAAATTTTCGCCTAGAAGTAAGCCAGATTCAGTTCAGTATATAGTTCAGTTCAGTTTTTGCTGGCTAGTAGTATACTACTGTATACAGTTTTCCAAGATTTCAAAAAATTCTTCAACTTCTGGGGGCTCCGCTCCCAAGACCCCCGTTTTGAACATTATCTTTGTTGACATTGTTACTTATCCTCTTTATCTGCCACCACTCCTTGTATATATACAAGTAATGAAAATGCTCCTCCGGAGCACGAAAAAGTAATATAAATGGTGGTGAGGTTCTAAAATCAAGAGAGGACTAGTCTTAAAAATGCTTAATATGGGGGCTAGGTTCAAAAAAGAAGAGGACTAGGTTGTGGGCGAATTAATATGGGCACAGCTTCGCCGAGCAACCCATATTCGCGGACTGAAAAAGTTATATACACACATTACACACCAGTGTTTAGATTCAGTAACGGTGCGTAAATACTATACAAATCTGATAAACGAGTGTTAATGGAAGCAAGTCTATATTTCAACAATAATTTCTGGACTCGCTCCAGCGATCTTCTATTTCCATTGAACCGCTAGCTTTACAATCATAGCCTTGGTTTTTGTTCGTTGCTTGCCATAGTCCAGCACAACCAAATTACTATATAGTTTACATACATATACAAGAACCAAAAATGCTCCTTCGTCGCATGTAAAATACATATGAGTACTCTCAGGCAGGTTGTACAAACACGGAAACTAGCCTGTAAAATGCATATGAGTGGCGTTGAGGTTGTAAATTAAGGAAAACAAGTTGCAACGGCTTAACATATGAGCCTGTCCTACAACGAGGCTCATATTGGCGTATGTCATAACTCATAATATAATTTGTCGATATTTGACCTTCATAATTAGCACGTAAAGCTTTTCATTACAAAATTGTACTTTACACATCTTTACACATACGGCATGCCACTCTGCGCTCTGACTCAGAGCCAAGTGGGGAAAGCATAACGTATGTGAGAGTAGTGTGTCATAGTGTTCCGAGAATACAGCAGGTGTACTATAGTGCTTCCGGAAATAGTAGGTGCCATGGTGTTTCGGGAAACATCAGCTTGCATGCACAGTTCAACTTGAGGTGTCGCAGTTCACTTCGTTCAGTCCATTTCTTTCAGGCCACAATGTTAACATAATATTTCTATTTATTCGTTTTTTCTTTAATATGATGGCCTGATGATCTTTAAGAAGACTGCACTGTGACGCCAATATGAGCCTCGTTGTAGGACAGGCTCATATGTTAAGCCGTTGCAACTTGTTTTCCTTAATTTACAACCTCAACGCCACTCATATGCATTTTACAGGCTAGTTTCCGTGTTTGTACAACCTGCCTGAGAGTACTCATATGTATTTTACATGCGACGTTCCTGGATCGGGCCGGTCGATTGTGACCGGATCATATGGTTCATCCGAGATGCTGAAGCCGAAGAAGAAGAAGAAGACATGCGACGAAGGAGCATTTTTGGTTCTTGTTTTCCATTCTTTTACATATGTATGCGCAAAAAAGAACCAACATAATTTATTTCCGAACACCATGCGCAAGCAGATATATATACTATTTTGACCACTTTTGGAAAATTTCATATTTGACCCAAAATCGCTTACGTCCCCACCCCACCCACCACAGCACTCTACAGCCACTTTGAGCATGCAATTCTATGACAAAAGTTGCTCAGCTCACTTAGGGCTTTCATTTGGTATAGTCAGAGGGGGGAAAAACAACGATTTTCGAAATAAGGTTATTACTCGCTACAGACTGTAGCTAGCAAGACGCTTTACATACCAGCATGTAGGGCTTGGCCTGTACTTTCTATACCACCAGTAAAATCAGCATTCGGTTGTACTTCTAGTAGGCTAGCCTCAATATAGACCATCTTTTTTTCCCCCACAAGTGGGGGAAAAAAAAGATGGGGGTGGGGAAAAAAGATGGCACCAAATTTCGTTCCTTCACCACCATAGCAGCAGATAAATGGCATTTAAAGGCATAAAACGCAATATCTACTTCTAACAACTCGTTGCCGACAGCCAGGCTTAGTATTATCCATCGTAAATGCCAAACTTAGTAATGAGCTAACATTGCTAGGAAATTAAGATTTTTGGTCTACAAAATCTTATTTTTTCCGGTAATTTATAATTTAATCGCCTTTTGTGTTAACTTGCAATGATAAAATACACCATTTTGCAATATTAACCCGCAAGAAATTGAGTGTTTTATTTATGATGGGTGGCAAAATCGCACAAAAGTGTTCAGGGGTCATCCATTTCTGGTGGAGTCTTTTGCATATCCACACTTGTGAAACTCTCTGGAATGTCCACAGTTCATAATATCACAAAAATATTGTTTATGGACCCTAATTTTCTTGTTATCTGCATGATTTACCCCCCTGGGAATATTTGCCAGCATTCCTCCACAGGGGCAGGTCATATGGCTCTTTTCGGCAGCGGAAGGTCAATTGGGGGGTATAACAGTTCAAATGAGTAAACAATTAGTCGTTATTTTTGCTTAAATCAAAAAAACGAAACTGCCGGCAAAAAAGCACACCGTTGTTTTTCCCCCCTCTGGTGCAAAAAGTGTGGGGGAAAAAAAGATGGTCACTATTTCTCAACCGTGTGACCTAGCGAAAATCCGACTAGCCCACGTTATAGAGCACATCCACAAACCCCTTCATGCACAAAATGACTCCTGTACCTATTACCAGTAAGTTGGCATAATCTTAGAAAATTTGAAAAATCCTTAGGTTTTTGGACAATTTTTGGGTGTCAACTTCGGACCCATGCCACACGAAGGCTCAATCGACAGGAACGGTTATTTGCATTATGATCTTAAAGTACAAGACTTGAACTTTCATTTGCACTAGATTTTGTATCTCTATCTTATACCAGTCGAGCAGGGTGAGCCGTTGTTTTTTCCCCCACTTTGCCGGTGATGCTTTTTCCCCCCTCTGACTATACCAAATTTTACCACTTTTGAAAAACTTTATTTTCGACCCAAAATCGCCTAAGTCCCCGCCCCACCCTACCACAGCACTCTACAGCCACTTTGGGTACGCAGTTCTATGACAAAAGTTGCTCAGCTCACTTAGGGCTTTCATTTGATACCAAATTTGACCACTTTTGAGAAACTTTATTTTTGACCATTTGACCCTCCCACCCGACTGACCCTTCAAACGGCAAAGTAGAACCAGCCCAGCAACATAGGTACGTCGGACGGCAAAACGGATACCGGGAATGAGCTGGGCACACCAGGTACAAAACCCCCTTACCAGACGTCAAAGCGGAGAACCGGAAAAAAACATCACTCTCGTAAGCGATTTTTGGCGCAACTTTCTAACGGAAAGTGGTACGGGGATGAAACTTGGCGAATATACTAAACTCGACACGTACAATTTTTTGCGCACATAATCTGCGCAGCTTCTGCGCAGCCTTATTTTACACGGTCATTCGACCATTTTCACTCATATTATAGGGGTCGCTACCGCGACCCCTATGATATAATGTTGTACGTAAACGTATAATGTAACTTTCTATGCAAACAACTTGCAGCAATTGTTTAACTGCTGGAATTGTTATTATTGATTGACTTGACATTAATCGTTTTGTATATGACAATCGCTATGGCGAAGCGTGAAAGCCCGCGAATATGGGTTGCTCGGCGAAGCTGTGCCCATATTAATTCGCCCACAGCCTAGTCCTCTAGGGCTTTCGTTTGATACCAAACATGACCACTTTTGAAGACTTATTTTTGACCCACACCGGACCCACTGTGGGTGGGGGACCCACCCACAGGTCGGTGGGACCACTTTTTGTGGGTGGCATAATGACAAAAGTTGATCGCCTCGCCGAGGGCTTTCATTTGATACCAAACATGACCACTTTTGAAGACTTTCATTTTTGACCCACAACGGACCCACTGTGGGTGGGCGCTGTGGGTCAGGGGTCACATCCACCGACCTCAGCAGTATGCTCATCGTTTTCAGCGACCCCGATTTACTATATTTGGGTATCACCAGAGGGCCGAAAAATGCCATTTTTAGTGACTTTTAGACCATTTCTAGTGAAAGTGGGAATTAGAAACTTTTAGCCAAAACAGGCCAAAAAATGCAAAGTTTGGGCCCATCTCCTGAAAGCTACAGAGCGAAATTAAAAAATCCCCCTCGTTACATTCCGCGCATAATCAGAAATATTCAAATAAAAATGCCCACATCGTTCCAACACTTCGCTAGAATTCCAATTAGCGTTATTAACCGTGAAAAAAAACAAACGCACGGTAACTATCGCCAAGTGCAAAAATTTGAAGTTTCGAATTCGAACCAAAAGTATGGTGGTATATACTTGTAGTACTACTCGAGTACTTTACGATGGTAACATTTTTATCCCTCCCGGACCTCTAATTAGCTGGCACCAGGCCAACATGGTCTCCAGAGGGCCGCGCAGACGCCTTTACACCCATATTATGTAGGGGGCGCGATACATAATAACTGTTTTACTGCAGGTTTTCCACTACGTAAACTTTTCACTTTAAAAGTTTGCATGGCGGAGTTTTTCCAATTTCAAAAAATTCTTCAACTTCTGGGGAGCTCTGCCTGTTGTCTAAATTCTCCATGCTATGCTTCACTCACAGGATTGTACAGTTGTTTTACAATTTGGCAATTGAACTAAGCTTTCTAGGATCGTTTCCACAATCCCCCCTCAATACTAACTGGTTGGATTGGGGGGTTATTGGGTGTTACAAATGCGTTCATATTTTGGGAAGGTGTCACCTGCGGCTCAGTAATTTCAAAAATTTAAATTTTTTTAAAATTTTTTGAACTTTTTTTTAAAATTTTCCGGTAGAATCGATGAAAGGTCGGCATAGCCTACACTCAGCCTACACCAGTGTAGGCTGGACCCACGCACTACGCAAGCCGATACAAAGGACTACGCTAGGCGCGCGCAGCGCGCCGTCGCGCGTCGGCAATGAAGACAACGCAGGGCTCGCAAGTCGCGCCGACGCAAAAAAACTACGCAGTGCAAGTCTTTTTTTCTGTAGTACGGGGACTACGCACTGCGTAATCTTTATTGCGTTGTCGCGGACTACGCACTGCGTAGTCTTTGGTGCGTAGTACGCGGACTACGCACTGCGCCATCCTTTTAGTGCGTAGTACGCGGACTACGCACTGCGTCTAAGGTTCTTCCTTCCAGCGCAAGCTGGCCCGGGTTACAGTAATACCAGGGTTTTCTTTTTCAAAATCGGACCTGTGTAAATCTTGTGTAAATTTAAATTTCAGTGTGTATTTTTGTTTGAAGCTGTGTAAAATCTAAAAGTGTTGTTTTTGAGATATAGTACGAAATAAAATAAATTTAAGCGTTATTTTATTGCAACAATGTTATTTTCGGATCATTCAATCAAAAGTTCTGGCAACTGCACTTGTGTAACGTCCGTGGGGTACACGTCCGTGTAACGCAGAAGAACCCACGCGGGGGGTCTGGGGGGCGGAGTCCCCCAGACGCTGAGGAAATTTTGTAAATTGTAATAAAATTCGCATTGGAAAAGTCTAAAAAAATTATATATATATAATCCATTAAATGCCAAAACTAGGATTGGACAAATTCTAATTTCTAAAAAAACTTCGCCTACTGAAACCATTTCTTTAATTTTCCAACTTTTTGGAATAATTTTTTCACAAACATTCTGGTTACTTACTAAAAGGTTGGAAGCTTTAATTGCTGTAGGGGAATTTTCCATAATATGGACAGAAAACACCCATTCTGAGCCCGCCCCCAGAAGTTGAGAAATTTTTTAAAATTATCGGCAAAAACGCATTGAACAGTTGCATTCTTTTAGCTTTCGTTTTGAATATAATATATCTATTGTGCTAGACAGCAACAATTTTTGTGGCTCAGACTGCTTTTTATGATAAAAGATATATATGTACAAGACACTGGCGGATCCAAGATGTCGCGAGGGGGGCGGTAAAATGTTTCCAGCGGGGGGTCTGGGGGGCTCCGCCCCCCAGAAGTTGAAGAAATTTTTGTTTTTGCAATAAAATCGGTCTTCGGATCTTTAATTCTTTTCATAAACTCTTAAAAAAATTCTTAAAAATTCTGGACATTTTTAGGCAAAAGTGGTAATTTTCTCCGAAAAATCAGATGCATTTCAAGCTTTTTCTTCATAAATGCAATAAATATGTGGTTAAAATGTAGGAAATTCGCGCCGAAGGCGAGAAATTTTGTTTTTTGCCCTTTTTCCTCTTTCTCTCCTTAATTTTTCCTGCCTTCGAATCGCGACGGTGGGGGCGCTCCCCGCCATCCCTGGATCCGCCCCTGGTTCAAGAAACGATATTGAATCGTATGTACTAGCTATATTACTATACTATCTTACAAATATTTGCACGCTGTACGTGAATAAATTATACGCAACCGGATAAGCAGATGTATATATTTGCAGAAACAACCTATAATCATGTCGTAATGCAGAAAACCATGGTAAATGATTGGAAAGCGGCGGGGGTCTGGGGGCGGTAGCTCCCAGCTAAAAGCTAGAGCTATTTTAAATATGAAGGGCTTGAAAACTATTTTTTCAGAGCACTTTTTGCAAAAATTTTCGAAAATGTGGCTGTGTATTTTGGTGTGTAAATTAGTTTTTCACTGTGTAAATTTATTTATTTTGTGTAAATACACAGTATTTTACACAAAAAGAAAACCCTGAGTAATACAGTAAAAAAATACGCACTGCGTAGTCTTTAGTGTGTGTTACGCGAACTACGCAATCTTTTTAGTCCTTTTTAGTCTTTTCTGCGTTGAGTGGCATCCGAGCTGTCTACTTCGGAAAAAATAAAGAATTATTTCATTCTCACGTATTTCGAAGAAATCATGGCTAGTGCTGGGCTTTTTCTAGGCGATAAAAATTGGGGGTGAGGAGAGTGGGGAGGCGCCCCTCCTCACTAGTGGGAACCCAAAAGTGGGGGATCCAGAGCGGTCTAAAACGTTAAAAACGCAGTTAAAGTAGCTTGTTTTACTGTTATAACTATGCTAATAAGTGCTTAAAAATCGAGTTTGAGGACCAAAATGGATGATTTTGACCAAAAACTTTCATGGAGCATTTGCGCAACTTAATGTTTTTGTGGATAAATGACCCACCACTTGACACTTTCGATGCTCTCCGTTACGCAGAAGCGTGGGTGGCAAAGTTGCAGAGGTTTTTTTTGCCCTCTGAAGGCTGTCAAGCAGTGCACATATACTTTACTTACACATGCTTGTAGTTTATTCGTAATAAATTAATTAAACAGCAGTACACAGAATATAGAACTAAATCAGTGTTAATAGTTTAACTAGAACATCAGTTTTGTCAGAAGTACAAAGGATTCACATACAAAACAACCCCCCGAAAATTTCTACCTCCCCCCCCCGAAAAAGTACGAAGGACTACGCACCAGCCGTGATTGGTGTAGGCTGCAGACTCTGACCTTGCCGATCTTTGATGAAGCTGAGCATTTTTCTCCTTGCATCAACATCTGAAAATGCTTCCGACGATCTCTAACGGCTCTAACTGTAGAGATCAAAGGAAATATGCCGCCAACAATAGGCACACGATTACTACCACGCATGAACAACGCCTACACCACGCCTACATCGGTGTAGGCTTCGGTATAATCACTGATCTTTCACTGAGTACGGCTTAATTTATCACTAGTTTTGTTGTGTCTACTGTATCAATGTTTATACGTGTATATTTATGCACTAATTGTATGCGTGCTTCTAACATCACGTATGTCTGTAACAGGTCCACTTTGCGAGTAAATGCTCTGTCAGAATCATATGAACGAAAACACGAAAGGGCAAAGAAGGAATGAAACCCCTTACGGGCTATCTGTGAGGCGTCAATATGAGCCCGAGAAAGCGAGCTGCTCATATTAAACTTTTAAATCTTGTCCTTTACATAATGCATAATACATGCATAATACATGCATAATACATACATAATACATAAATGCTGGCTCATATTATACATTTTAGATCTTGTCTTTTCTCGAATTGAATGCTGTTCTTCTGGCTCATATTGTATTTTTCATGCGACTGCAAGGAGCATTTTTCCTACTTGTCCTATTTCATTTTTGGGAATGAGGGAATGTGTAATGTGTTAATATGGTTTATTGACCATAACATTAACGCATCAGGGTATTTTTTACAGGGGGGGGGTGGTGGCCCCCCGAAATTGACCTCCCGAAATCGCCCCCTCCCGTGATTTTTGCTTCCCCCCCCGGGATTTTTTGGAGGCCCAAATTTTTGCCAAAAATAGGCCAATTTTCAAAAAAATTCCGGCTTCGCCGGAGATATTTTCGAAAAAATAGCTATTTTTAGCTTAAATGAAATCCTGGCATTTTTGAGAACTTTATGCGTTTCACCATGCAAAATACGCCAAAAAATACCAATTTTGGCTCATTTTTGCAAAAAATCTTCCCCCAACCGGGCCCGGCCCCCCCCCCGAAAAATTGCCTAAAAAATACCCTGACGCATACTGTTAAACTAAACGCTACCCCAGCAACTTGAACCAGGAACAGATGAACCAGACTAGATACGGCGTCGACAATATGCTCATCGTGTTCAGCGACTCCGATTTAGTACATATATATGCACACCACCAAATGGCCGAAAATAGCCGTTTTTTGGGGACTTTTCCCAACTTTGACCCTGGGCTAGGAACCACGGGCGTCATGCAGCCCGAGGGTCACATCCGTCGGTTTCGGCGAAATGCTCATCGTGTTCAGCGACCCCGATTTACTATATATGCGCACCACCAAATGGCCGAAAATAGCCGTTTTTGGGGACATTTCCCAACTTTGACCCTGGGCTAGGAACCACGGGCGTCATGCAGCCCGAGGGTCACATCCGTCGGTTTCGGCGAAATGCTCATCGTGTCCAGCGACCCCGATTTACTATAAGGGCAAGCTTTCAGGCAGTTTCAACTTATCTATTTCAATTTACAGGGCGTGCTGCGTGGTGCTGCGGCTGCAGCGCCGCAGCGCAGCACGATAGCTGCACCGCACAGCGACGAGGATACTCTCATCGTGTTCAGCGACCCCGATTTACTATATAAGGGCAAGCTTTCAGGCAGTTAGAACTTGTCTATTGCAAGTTACAGGGCGTGCTGCACGGTGCTGCGGCTGCAGCGCCGCTGCGCAGCACGATAGCAGCATCGCACAGCGACGAGGATACTCTCATCGTGTTCAGCGACCCCGATTTACTATATAAGGGCAAGCTTTCAGGCAGTTTCAACTTGTCTATTTCAAGTTACAGGGCGTGCTGCACGGTGCTGCCGCAGCAGCGCCGCAGCGCAGCACGATAGCAGCATCGCACTGTGACAAGGATACTCTCATCGTGTTCAGCGACCCCGATTTACTATATAAGGGCAAGCTTTCAGGCAGTTTCCACTTATCTATTTCAAGTTACAGGGCGTGCTGCGGCTGCAGCGCCGCAGCGCAGCACGACAACAGCACCGCACAGCTACGAGGATACTCTCATCGTGTTCAGCGACCCCGACTTACTATATAAGGGCAAGCTTTCAGGCAGTTTCAACTTGTCTATATATTTCAAGTTACAGAGCGTGCTGCACGGTGCTGCGGCAGCAGCGCCGCAGCGCCGCACGATAGCAGCATCACACTGTGACAAGGATACTCTCATCGTGTTCAGCGACCCCGATTTACTGTATATATAAGGGCAAGCTTTCAGGCAGTTTCAACTTGTCCATTTCAAGTTACAGGGCGTGCTGCACCTGCAGCGTCGCTGCGGCTGCCGCATCGCAGTGCAGCGCAATAGCGGCACCACACGGAGAAGCAAACATGCCTATCGTGTTCAGCGACCCCGATTTACTATATATGGCTGCCACAAAAAGGCCAAAAATAGCCGTTTTTAGCGACTTTTCCCAACTTTGACCCTGGGCGAGGAACCACGGGCGCCATGGGCCCTGAGGGTCACATCCGTCGGTTTCGGCGATATGCTCATCGTTTTCAGCGACCCCGATTTACTATATATGCGCACCACCAAATGGCCGAAAAACGCTATTTTAGACGACTTTTTGACAATTTTCTATGTTGGGGCCTCAAGTCCAAACGCTTCGCAACCCCATGTTCGACAGTCTGTAGAAACCGCTAGGAACCGAATTGGGCCAAAATAATCAACAGTGAACAGGTTCATGGTTTCGCTAACAAGATAATAATAGGTAAAGGTTACCATCATAAGGCATGTGAAAAATCAGTGTGCTAGAAAATGTACTAAAAGCGTAAAGGAGAAACATTAGAGAATATATATATATATAAATGGGCAATGCAAGATTGATAATTGGCAGCTTCTGAAAGTGCTCTAGAATAAATCGTGAAAGTGAAAAATTCTGAAAAGCATCTAATTCCCATTTTGGTTTTCCACTGATCGATTATATATATATATATATATATATATATATATATACACAACTCAATAACTCATCTCATCTTAACTTATATATATAATCTTTTTAAACATTTGCAATTGCTGAATTTTCCACGATTTCAAAAAATTCTTCAACTTCTGGGGGGCCCGCCCCCCAGACCCCCCCCTTTGCACATCTTTGTTGCCCTTGTAACTTGTCCTCTGTATATATTGCCAACCATTGCTTGTATATATATACTATTTTACTGCAAGTTTTTCATTTCGTAAGTTATATACTATATATATATATACGTATACATCTCCATTTTATTTATTTAATCTTCTGAAAAGTTTGCATGACGGATTTTTTCCAAATTCAAAAAATTCTTCAGCAGCCCCCCAGACCCCCCATAGGAAGAACATTTGAGTAAAATCGTTGTAAATTGCTGCGTAAGGTACAACGACTTTACCATAAATTTACCACGGATTTTTAAATTTTAATATTTTTTAATGAATTTACATTTTACAATAATTATATATATATATCCGATTTTACCATAAGATTTCAATGAAATTACAATATTTTTACTTCGGCTTTTACACGTATTTACAATGATTTTACCACGTCGTAAAATTATTGTAAATCTGTTGTAAAATCGTTGTAAATGCAATTGGAGCAATTTACAATGTTTTTACAACTTTTACAACGAATTTACAACGTCTTTATAACGATTTTACCATGTTGTAAACTTGTTGTACAATCATGGCAAATGTTTACAACGTTTTTACAATGCTCCAAACTAAGTTTTAACAATTTTACAACATATTTACCACGTTGTAAATTTGTTGTAAAATCATTGCAAAATCGTTGTAAACATTTACCGCGATTTTACAACAAATTTACCACATTGTAAAATCGTTATAAAAACGTTGTAAATTCGTTGTAAAAGTTGTAAAAACATTGTAAATTGATCCAATTGCGTTTACAACAATTGTACAACAGATTTTTGACAATTTTACAACGTGGTAAAATTATTGTAAATACGTATAAAAACCGAAGTAAAACCATTGTAAATTCATTAAAATCTTATGGTAAATTCAAATTGAAAAATCATTAAAAAATATTAAAATGTCAATA
Source organism: Trissonchulus latispiculum (assembly GCA_030248195.1). Classification (NCBI taxonomy): domain Eukaryota; kingdom Metazoa; phylum Nematoda; class Enoplea; order Enoplida; family Ironidae; genus Trissonchulus; species Trissonchulus latispiculum. Next base: position 17,677 of record JASAND010030836.1, read on the forward strand.
AAACCGTGGTAAATTCATGGTAAAACCGTTGTACCTTGCACAGCAATTTACAACGATTTTACCCAAAAAGTTCTTCCTGTGCCCCGTGTGCTTGTTGTGTAAATTATCCATGCTTTGCTTCGCTCACGGGCATACTTTCCTTTGGGGGGGTATCCCCCCAAAATTTTTTGACCAATTTTACCCCCCCCCAGAATTTTTGACATGCCCTCCCCCAACTTTCGGCTACCCCCCCCCAACGATTTTTGGACCCAAAAAGTTAGCTAAATTTGGTCGAAAAATGGTCATTTTTTGAAAAAATTTTCTAAAATTTTGACTTAAAATCGCTTTAAAACGGTACAAAAACGACTAAAACGTGAAAAAGAGGCCTTATTTTGAAGAAAAAGGGCTAAATTACAGAAAATTTTGCATTTTTTGGTCATTTTTTGAAATTGCTGAGGTCCGAATTCTGGGGGGGGTTGGGGTGGGGGGGTACCCCCATCACATTTCTTGGGTCGACCACCAACCTTCCAAAATTTACCCCCCCCCAGACCCAAAGTTCCAGGGAAACTATGCTCACGGGATATATACGGTACATTTCACGGAAAGAGTGCCAGTTGGAGAAGTTCTAAAAATTGGAGAAATATCGCCAACATTGGTGATTTTCGCCAAAGTTGAAGTAAAGTACAAACAGAATTGGCGAAAAGCCATTGTAAAAACCTTTTTCCTGAATAATTCCATACTTTTGGGCCAATATTGGCGAAAAGTCCGGACTGACTGGAAGAATAAATCTGCCCAGTCAGTCCGGACTTTTCGCCAATATTGGCGAAAAAGTATGAAATTATTCAGGAAAAAGGTTTTTACAATGGCTTTTCGCCAATGCTGTTTGGACTTTACTTCAACTTTGGCGAAAATCGCCATTAGTTGGCGATATTTCTCCAATTGTTAAAACTTCTCCAACTGGCACTCTTTCCGTGAAATGTACCGTATACGTAGTTGTTTTCCAATTGGCAAGTGCACTAATTTTTCCATACACAATATTTTCTTGAAAAAAATAATGTTCCTGGAAAAAGAAAATTTTTACCCCCCCCCCCGGAAAAATTTTTCAACGGGCCCTCTCCTTTTCAAAATTTTGGATCCGCCACTGCCCAAATCGGTTCTAATATTGCTAATTTTTGGTTGTATATAAATATCGTCTTTTTAGCAAAATCGCAAACTTTTTCATAAAATTTTGAAGAAAAATTGTTTACCCCCTCCCTCCCCCAAATTCGATCTTTCCACACCCTACTCCGCCCCAAACCGGCTGACCCCACCCACCCTAATTTCGGCTACGACCACCCAAACTTTTTCTCAAGGTATATACACCTATGCTTTTACTGTTTTTGCACACTTTGTACCACCTGTTTGGGTTGGGGGGGGGAGTAGAAGGTCCAAATTTGGCTCGGGGGACCCCACCAAAATCCGAAATTTGGGGGAGGGGGACCCCCCCTAAACTGTACCCAAGTTTTTTAGCTTAAAATGGTCCTTTTTCGATGTACAGTACATAAAACGTACTCAAAAGCTTCCGTCAATTGCATTCGTACGAAAATAGGGCTTGAAAATTGACAAATTTGTGCTAAAATATGCCTAAATTAGGCCAGATTGTGAATTATAATTGCGTATATTACCTTTTAATTGCTATAAATAACCATCTTTAGCTGTTTATAGCTAATTTACATCCATTTTTGCGAATTTTTTCAAAAATTTTCAGAAATTGCAAAAAATTTTTTCAAAAATTTTGCATTTTTTACTTGGTTTGGACCCAGTTTTAGGGGGGAGGGGGGTTTGAGCTCGGCTTGGGGGGGAGTAGTTGAGGTCGTATAGGGGGAGGGGGGTCTGGCCTCTCCGTGGGGGAGGGTCTCACAGGGGGTAAACTGTAGCCTGGTTCACCTATGACTAGCAATGGCTGAAAATGCGATTTTTGACATAAAAATAGAAAACTTTTTTGGGGGAGGTTTGGGGGGGGTCGTAGGGGGGTTGTGGGGTGGGGTTTGGGGGGGGTCTAAAAAGGGGCCCCCCAACCCAAATCCCCGTTACACCTATGGTTCAGGGGTACCTACTACCTCCCCCCCCCCCGCACCCATCAGATTTGAGGGCATAGGTGGCATAGGTGTCGCGTGGCTGGCGGAAAAAGTGGGGGTATCCCCCCCAAATTTTCGGCCAACTTTACCCCCCCAAGATTTTTTTGCTTACCCTCCCCTAACTTTCGGCTACCCCCCCCCCGAGCCCGAACCCCCCCAACGATTGTTGGACCCAAAAATTTAGCTAATTTTGGCTGAAAAATGGTCATTTTTGAAAATTTTTTCTTAAATTTTGGCTTAAAATCACTAAAACGGTGCAACAACGCCTAAAACGTTAAAAACAAGCATTATTTTGAAGAACAAAGGGCTAAATTACAAAAAAATTTGCATTTTTTGGCCATTTTTCGAAATTTCTTAGGTTCAAATTCTGGGGGGGGGGGGGTTGGGGAGGTACAGTATAGCCATGGGGTGAAAAAACCCACCCCCTTTTTGGGGGTAAATCCCACCTTCCTCCTGGGTCACGGCATAGGTGTACCAGCAGTGGCGGATCCAGGATTTTGAAAAGGGGGGGCCCGCTGAAAAATTTCTGGGGGGTAACCAAATTTTTACGGGGGGGGGTGGTGAAAATTTGCTTTTTCCAGGAACACAATATTTTTACAAGAAAATATTGTGTATGGAAAGGTTAGTTCACTTGCCAATTGGAAAACAACTATATCCCGTGAGTGAAGCAAAGCATGGAGAATTTATATACACAAGAAGCACACGAGGGGTCTGGGGGCAGAGCCCCCCAGAAGTTGAAGAATTGTTTGAAATTGGAAAAAAATCCGTCATGCAAACTTTTGAAAAGATAAAATATACACAGGAAGAACCAATATTGTAAATCTGTTATAATTCCGTTGTAAATTCCATTAATTTACAATGGATTTTTAACGTGGTAAAAGCGAGGTAGATTTTTACAACGAAATTATGACGTTTTTACATCATTTTAAATTCATCGTAAAGAATTTACAAAGTTTTTCCCATGAATCTACAACATTGTAAAATGATTGCAACATTTTACATTGATTTTACAATGAGTTTACAACGTGGTAAAAACATTGTAAAATTTTTTACCATGCTTTATCAACGTTTTTACTTCGTGGTAAATCCATTCCAAATGCATTGTAGTTTTATTGTAAAAAAGTACAATGGAGGTACAACGGTTTTTCTATGTTGTACAACCGAGATAAATACATTGTAAAATTTACAATAAATTAATAACAGATTTTTAACAGTGTAAAATTATGTAACATGCATGGCTAAATCAGTGTGGTGGATGGTGGCTGGGAGAAGAGTGGGCATCATGGGCCTAGTCTAGGTGTGTTGGGTGGGGGAGGAGGGGTCCCCGACTCCCCTAAAAAATTGTGGATACCCCTACCCCCAAATCGGACTTGCTTTCGGTGACCCCCTCCCTAAAAATTTTCAGACCCCGTATATATATATATATACCTACCTTCCATAGTTTTCCTGGAACTTAGGGCCTTGCTTGGGGGGGGGCGTAAATCTTGGTATTTTAGTGGTCGACCCTTGTAATTTAGCCCTTTTTTCTTCAAAATAATGCTTGTTTTAAACGTTTTAGGCGCTTTTGCACCGTTTTAAAGCGATTTTAAGCCATTTTTCAGCCAAAATTAGCTAACTTTTGGACCAAAAATCGTTGGGGGGTAGCCGAAAGTTGGGGAGGGTAAGTCAAAAAATCTGGGGAGGTAAAGTTGGTCAAAAATTTGGGGGGTCTATACCCACCCAACCCCCCCCCCCAAGGAAACTATGCTACCTTCGTATGTAAACGTTTGAAAATTTTTATATCACAAAAAATTAGCGAACAAATGACAAAATTCTTTTAATTACGCTGAAAACAGCTAAAAACTGAGAATTCTTCAATTTTTGCCAGAAAACCGATTTTTCGCCTCCCCCCAAATCGGAATTTTAGACCCCCTCTCCCTTTTAGCCAAAGCCATACCTACTTTTTTCAAACGCAACCCCCACTTTTTTCGACAGCCACTGTACAGTAGGGCGGTGATGCCCTACTGTCATATTTTATTATTATTTAAAAAGACTCTTCATTCAAAATTAGTCCGAACTTATGTATTTAGTTTTTGTTAAAATTGCCCCGATAGCTCACAATTTGTGTTTGAAATAATGTAAATGTCTGTGTTTTTGCAAAGATAGATCAGCAATTTGTCATTTTGGTTTCGAAATTCTCTCAAAAGTCTATCTAAAATTTGATTGGCTGGCCAAGTCACGTGTGATCGCGTGATTGCACGTTCTTTCGTTACTTTTAAAAAGGCCAGTCAGTCTTTAGTTTGCGCTTGTCTCGAGTGGTCGTTTTATTTCGGTCTTTTTCTGGTCTAAATTATATGCGATTTACGTGTTACTTTACCGAAATTTTGGGTTCCCCCAGTGTCTTGAACGTCGGGCTAGACAAGTAAAGACCACCCTATCTGGTGAAAGGTTTGGGTGGGGGACACCCAACTATTCTACTATCGGGGCTCGTATTTCTATATATTCGTATTTTTATATCCATATTCTTATGCTTATGATCTACTATTCCATCCGGCCATTGGACTTATAAACCTGTAAGTGTAAAAGTGTTGTCAACTATATATTCCCCCCCTCCAGTCTTTATATTAAATTTTGTAATACGGCCACTTGGCCTATAGTATTGTAGCTAGGAATTAGTTTTATTAGTTCGGTAGGTAGGGTACATAAGGTTTAGGTCTGGGGTAACGTAGTGGGAGTGAGTCTAAGTTTCACGCTTTATTGGTACTAATTGGCGAGGCTTGTCGAGGTCGGCCTGGAAATTTATCTCCAGTCCGGGTTGCGTATCCATCTATAAGCGCACAGCACCCCGGTAAAGGTATTTGGTCGCCCAATAATCTATCCCTTGGGGCCAAATCTTTACACCACGCCTATCATCGGCATAGTTTCACCGAAATTTTGTTCGGAGGAGGTTAAATTTTGGAAAGTTTTTATATATATATACACAGTTTTATATAACCGATTTTAATCCAAAATTTGAGAAATTTTTCAAAAAATGACCATATGTTGGCAAAATGTATATACCTAACTTTTTGGCTGTAAAAGTGCTAGAGGGGTTTGGGGGCAGCCAATAGTGGGAAAGGTAAGTCAAAAATTCTTGGAGGGGGTAAAGTTGGCCGAAAATTTCGAGGGGGGTACCAAAAATCGGTTTTTTGGTCAAAAATTGAAAAAGTCTCAGCTTTTAGCCTATATTTTAGCGATCTTAAGCTTGAATTTAATATAAAAACTATT
>JASAND010030838.1:0-41110 GCA_030248195.1 Trissonchulus latispiculum
CCGCAGTCTTAACCTTAACCTTAACCCCAACCTTAACAATCGGTTCGTCTAGTACATTTGTTCATAGATTCACTTCCCTTCTGATATGTAAATTGCGTTTTTAATTTTAATAAATTTTTATTCGTTCTACTTCAAGATCATCCCAACTAAATCTTGTCGCTGCTTTTCCTTTCTCTAGCTAAGTAAGTATATAAGTAGTATATACGTTCCACGAATGCAGCTCGTTGCGTTATAATTGCTTAATGTTTTAACTTTGTCTGACGACGTAAAATTACGTATATCTGAAAACTGGTAATGAAATGACAAATATGCAACTCCAGGAAGATCAAATAGGCTGTACGAATGGTCCATTAAATGGCAACTTAAGCTAGCCATTTGAAAGTGTTCTGTTTGTGTTTTCGGGTCAGCCGTACAGCCTGTAAATTATAATTTTTCTCTGAAATGCCGCTTGATCACGGCCTTGGCAGTCGCAAAGTCGATGCAGGCCTCATGCGGGTCCAGATTCGAGATGTCGCCTCTGGCTTTTTCCTAGGCAAAAATTTCTGGGGGGGGAAGAAAAATTTTTCAAAAAATGTCTAAAAATAGCTATTTTTTGCTGCTGAGCTAAAAAATTAACTATTTTTAATTTAAATTTAATCTTAAAATAGCTAAAAATGCTTAAAAATAGGTAAAAATCCGGCGAAGCCGGAAAAATTTTTCAAAATTTACCCTCAAAACCCTATTTTTCCGGACATTTTAGAGTTCTGGGGGGAAGGCCCCAAATCCTGGGGGGGGCGCGACCCAAGTCTGGGGGGAAACGAATTTCTGGGGGGCCGCCCCCCCTGTAGGAAAAAGCCAGCGCCTTTGCGGCTTCATCAGCCGCCTCGTTTCCGGCTATACCGATATGGGCAAGGATCCACTGGAAGGATATGGCAACCCAGGCTGGAAAGTTCCACCATTCCCCTCCCCCCAGATATTGTCCAACAATGCCGAGCCACCACAGAGGTTTGCGGTCGACAATTTGGCTATGCTGGATTGGGAGCTCTGTGCAGATCCGGTTTTTCTTCAAGTTGGGATGGCGTTTCCGGAGAGGCCAGGCTAAGCCTGCATCAATAGCTACAAGTTCAGCCTTGTAGCTAGAGCAGACACGCCCGGCAGGGCGCAGAATTCGGTCTAGTTCTTCACCATTCGGCGCCGTGACTATAGATACTGGATTCGGCAGAGCCATCAGTCCATATTAGTGTCGGCCGGCGGGAGGCGATTACGTGTCTCCTCCACCTGTAGGCGGATAGTTTCCGGACTAGCCTTTCTGGGGGCGTTGAGGGTCCTCAGCGTAGAGTAGAAGGTGGCGTTGGCGGCTGTCCAAGCCGTTTCAGATTTTCTCGTTGGCACACATTCAGACCAGTCGTTTCGCTGGTATTGCTTCCGATCAGACGCCAGGATTTCTGGGATTTCAGCCTCTGTTGTACTTGAGCCTCCGCGGAGACCCTCTTGATGTTATTTTCTGTCAGCCGGATAGATTTTTCATAGGCACAGGCAGACTGTTCCTCTGCTCGCAGTGGCAGAGGTGGCAGGTTTGCTTCGGTTATGACCAAGTCGGCGGGGGATCCAGCATAGCATCCGGTAATTACCCTGGCCGCCGAGTTTTCGATGGTTTCTAGCTTATCCACGGTGCTATCCGACGCAGAGGGATAGCAGGCAGGCAGAGCATATTCTTCTGGAGTCCAGTTCATATGGAGTCCAGTTCTTCCTGAACTTTCGCTTGGGCTGTCCTGATGTCTGGATCGGAGCACCATACCACCACGCCGTCTGCAATGCATAGATGCTGTCTTCGACTTCCTCAGGGAGCTGTCGTAGTACGTCGTCGATGAATACGAGGAAGAGAAGTGGAGACAGGACAGAACCCTGTGTGACACCTATCCAGTGTCCTGTGGCCTCCGTACTGTTCATGGCCGTGGCTCTGGCTTCTCGACATTTTCTTACTGCTTCTTCCGCTTCGGGGCACCACCACGGTGTCTTCTGCTTTCATCTACCTCGAGGGATGCTGCATCGAGCAGCGTCCAGGATCCGGGCAGATATGATTCGGTTCCCCTCGTTTACCCCGACATCTGCAGGGAGGGGGGCTTCTCTCAGGCTTCTTTCCACCAGTTCTTGGAATTTGTGCCAGTCGGCCTTCAAAAGCACCACTTCGCAGGTCCCTGCCGGCGAGGAGGGGGGCAGCCTCAATGTTGATTGTCGTTAACACCGGGTGATGGTCTGAGATCGTGTTGGACATGACTTCCCACTGGACAGACGGGGCCATTGAGGTATGGTACAGGTCAGATCTGGGGCAGTGGGGCCCTCTCTGTAGTTGGCCTCAAGCCAGGTTGGGGCACATGCATCGTTCAGTGTAGTCATGTCAAAGGTGGATAGCCAGTTTTCGATTTGGTCCCCGAGGGTAATGGAATGGAATGGAATGGAATGGAATGAAATGAACAACCGCCCCACAGTACGCAAACCTTCAATGTATATATGTTTATACATATATGCTCACGTTTGCCTCGGTACTGTGGACCCACCTCAGGGATTGCACCTGTTCGCCCCTGGTCCCTACTACTCACAAAAGCGAGACTAGACAGGCTACTTCAGTAATTCATATAAATTAAAGCTTTCATATCTTATACATAAATACAAGTACGTACGTACAAGCATGAAAAGTACGTAATAGCTGCTCAGTTGCCCCTCAAACAACTCGGGTTTCAGTCGGTGTCAGTCGTAACAGTGGATTCCCATCTGGCGGCATGTGCGTTGAAGTCTCCTCCGATTACATAGTTCCGCCCAGATGGCAAAGCTTCCGGGTCGATGAGTTGCTGCCTCATTTCTTCTCTTTGCCTCTGGATGGGAGGGACATAGGTTGAAGACCTGGAGGTCACGGCCAGGGAGGTGGAGGCGAACGGCAACTGTTTCGGTAGTGTTGTCAATGATGGCAGTGATTCGCCTGTTGATACTGGAAAAGGGTATAATCTCCTTGATGAAGATGCCAACACCGCCGCCCTTGATAGGTCCCAGGCCTCTGGCCTGGCGTCTTGGCTGCCATACCACACTGTAACCTGGTATGGATAGCGATTCCTTCTCGGACAGGTGGGTTTCCTGTACTAGGGCCACGTCGGCTTCAGCTTCCTTCAGTTGATGTTCCAGCCAAGCCTTTTTGGTTTTTAACCCTCCGGCATTCCATTGCCAGATCCTAATGTGACGCCGCCCGCCGCCCGGCCGGGTTGGGCGGTTCATCCCCGAGGGCCTGGAAGGGGCGGGGATTTGGACAGGTCCCATTAGGGGAGGGACAGGGTTCGGTAGGAGGGCAGTCCTGAGCGGCCCAGCCGCAGGGGCGGCGGTTGTATGCTGCACCCGCGCAGCTATAGACGGGTTAGCACCAGTTCTGCTTGGTCTGGGTGGGCCGGCACGGGGGTTGGCCAGTTGGGCGGGGCGGGGAGTGCATATATGTACTACATTTCCATGAATACTGGTCGTATTCTCTGTAGGTCCTGAGGTTGGAGCAAGGTCTGAAGTGCACCCACCCCCGACAGGAGGTGCACATAACACAGTTACTGGGAGCGTCCTTGGAGCAGCCGGTGACAAGACCAGGGGTTATTAGGGCCAGGGTTTCTTTCCACTTCGCCGGCTATGACCAGGAGTAGTAGGACTAGCAGGCCCCAGTACGCCGGCTTACTGGGGCCTGCACCCAAAAACCCGAGTGGGTGCGCACACTTGGTGGGGGCATACATTGAACCTGTCTAGGGGACCTCCGGTAGGAGTGAATGGGCCTCGGGGGCCAGGGAGTTGAGAGCCGTTTGTTGCCCACCATCCGGGGGGATCCGAAGGGGGTTTCTGCCACGCCGCCGCGGCAAGGCGCTCTCCAAGGCGCTGAGCCCCCTAGCTCATCCCCATCGCCCAAGCGGGGGGGGGGGAGGGGGTGGTTTTTCCCCGACCTCTACGACCCTGGGGCCCTCCTTTGCGATTTGGGCCACAGGTGTAAGGGGGGAGGCTGGGGGTTTTTGCTTTTGCAATTTTGGCTGTGCTTTTAAAATTTCCGAGTCTGATTTCTGGAAGGAGGGGTTAGCACATGGGTAGGGACGATTTATAGCAAAAATGAGCCAACAAAGTGGTTTTCTTGGCATATTTTGCATGTAAAAATGCTAAAGTGCGAAAGTCTAGAGCAGGGTTGGGTTTTTTCCCGGAAAAAAATTATTGCGGAAAAAACTAGTTTTTTCCGGTTTTTTCCGGTTTTTTTTCCAGTATCAGGTAGTGCGCGTCAGCGCACTACCTAGAATAGGGAAAAAAAGGCGCATTGCGTAGTGTTGGAACATAGTTTCCCCTGGTGCCGGCGGAGGAGTTGAGCTAGAGCCTTCATATTGTAACAGTAGAAAGCCCTTCAGGAGGGGTCCATGCTGTGCAAATTTGAGCGAAATCGGCCGAGCCGTTTTTGAGATATGAAAGATTGAAGTTTTGAACTACAGACTTTCTCTCCATTTTTTTTCTCCCCCCCACCCTAGAGGTCGGAGCTCAAAAATTTTCTATACTATTTGGGGTTTTTTTTGAACAACTCGTGCCCGATTTCTGGGGAAAATTTTTTGGTGCAGGTAGGACCCCCCCATTGGGCTGTGTACATAGCAGGATTTCGATTTTTTCGGACATAGTTTTTTTTCAAAAAAGTCAAAATTTTTAACGCGATTCAATTGAGCAGGCCTTGGCCGAGGGGTCTGAGGTTTGGGATTCAGCATTACCCCAAGGGTCGCCAGAACATAGGCTATATGAATTTTCGATCTGGCTTCTGTGGCGTCCTGGCTAGGGGTCGAAAGTTAGTGTGTAAAAGGGGGGGTCTAGGCCTACGGACTGTGGAGCCCTATACATAAGAGCTGCTGGGCTGAGGTTTCGTATTCGAATAGGAACCCCTATATGGTGAATCTAAAGGGCCCATTAGTTTCGCTCTAGGACCTATCCATGTGGCTGGGGGGCACCCTGATGGTGCTGGGCCCAACCGTGACTCAACTCTGACTTTAGCCTCTTATACAGAAAGGCGCACAGTAGACAGGTCGTTCATATTTGTCATTTGGGCTGGGGTGCGGGAGGGCTACGCCATAGGCTATAGTAGGTTTCGCTGGGTCCCCTGTGGCGCCCTGGCCAGGGCTGCGGACCCGGGCCCGGGGTCAAAATGGTCAAAAATCGAAATTTCCAAAAGTGGTCAATTTTGGTATCAAATTAAAGCCCTTGGTGAGGCGAACATTTTTTGTCATTGGAGGACCCCTCCAAAGTGAACCCAGCGGCCTGTGGCGCCCTAACCAGGGATCTAGTGTGTTCTGTGGGTTAGGGCCTACGGACTGTGGAGCCCTATACATAAGAGCTGCTGGGCTGAGGTTTCGTATTCGAATAGGAACCCCTATATGGTGAATCTAAAAGGCCCATTAGTTTCGCTCTAGGACCTATCCATGTGGCTGGGGGGCACCCTGATGGTGCTGGGCCCAACCGTGACGCAACTCTGACTTTGGCCTCTTATGTAGAAAGACCCACAGTAGGCAGGTCGTTCATATTTGGCATTTGGGCTGGGGTGCGGGAGGGCTACGCCATAGGCTATAGTAGGTTTCGCTGGGTCCCCTGTGGCGCCCTGGCCAGGGGTCCGGACCCGGGTCCGGGGTCAAAATGGTCAAAAATCGAAATTTCCAAAAGTGGTCAATTTTGGTATCAAATTAAAGCCCTTGGTGAGGCGAACATTTTTTGTCATTGGAGGACCCCTCCAAAGTGGACCCAGCGGCCTGTGGCGCCCTGACCGGACCGGTCCAAAATGGTCAAAAATCAATTTATTTAAAAGTGGCCAAGTTTGCTATCAAATGAAAGCCCTTGGTGAGGCAAACATTTTTTGTCATTGGAGGACCCCTCCAAAGTGGACCCAGCGGCCTGTGGTGCCCTGACCAGACCGGTCCAAAATGGTCAAAAATCAATTTATTTAAAAGTGGCCAAGTTTGCTATCAAATGAAAGCCCATGGTGAGGCGAACATTTTTTGTCATTGGAGGACCCCTCTAAAGTGTCCCTAGCGAGCTGTGGCGCCCTGGTCAGGGGTAAGGGTCGGTCAAAAATCGATTTTTCCAAAAGTTTGCAAATTTGATATCAAATGAAAGCCCATGGTGAGGCGAACATTTTTTGTCATTGGAGGACCCCTCTAAAGTGTCCCTAGCGAGCTGTGGCGCCCTGGTCAGGGGTAAGGGTCGGTCAAAAATCGATTTTTCCAAAAGTTTGCAAATTTGATATCAAATGAAAGCGCGTGGTGAGGCGAACATTTTTTGTCATTGGAGGACCCTCCAAAGTGGACCCAGCGGTCTGTGGTGCCCTGACCAGGGACTGCTCAAAAATCGATTTTTTTAAAAATTCCAAGTTTGGTATCAAATGAAAGCCCATGGTGAGGCGAACATTTTTTGTCATTGGAGGACCCCTCTAAAGTGTCCCTAGCGAGCTGTGGCGCCCTTGTCAGGGGTGAATGGTCAAATTGGTGGTCAAATTTTCCGTACCCGACGCAGCGCGATGACCCCCCCTTTCACGGTGGGAGTTCGGCCCCCCGTTGTCCTCTTTTCCGATAACCCTTCTCAAATCGTTTTCTGATGTAGAAACAATTGCGTTTTTTCCAATTTTCCGTACCCCACGCAGCGCGACGACCCCCCCCCCGTTGGGGGTTCGGCCCCCCGTCATCCTCTTTTCCGATAACCCTTCTGTAAACGTTTTCTGATGAAGAAACAATTGCGTTTTTACAAATTTTCCGTACCCCACGCACCGCGACAACCCCCCCCCTCCCCGGTGGGAGTTCGGCCCCCCGTCATCCTCTTTTGCGATAACCCGTCTGTAAACGTTTTCTGATGTAGAAACAATTGCGTTTTTTCAAATTTTCCGTACCCCACGCAGCGCGACGCCCCCCCCTTCCCGGTGGGAGTTCGGCCCCCCGTCATCCTCTTTTCCGATAACCCGTCTGTAAACGTTTTCTGATGAAGAAACAATTGCGTTTTTACAAATTTTCCGTACCCCACGCAGCGCGACGCCCCCCCCCCTTCCCGGTGGGAGTTCGGCCCCCCGTCATCCTCTTTTCCGATAACCCTTCTGTAAACGTTTTCTGATGAAGAAACAATTGAGTTTTTACAAATTTCCGAACCCCACGCACCGCGACGACCCCCCCCTTCCCGGTGGGAGTTCGGCCCCTCGTCATCCTCTTTTCCGATAACCCGTCTGTAAACGTTTTCTGATGTAGAAACAATTGCGTTTTTTCAAATTTTCCGTACCCCACGCAGCGCGACGCCCCCCCCCCTCCCCGGTGGGAGTTCGGCCCCCCGTCATCCTCTTTTCCGATAACCCGTCTGTAAACGTTTTCTGATGTAGAAACAATTTTGTTTTTTCAAATTTTCCGTACCTCACGCAGCGCGACGCCCCCCCCTCCCCGGTGGGAGTTCGGCCCCCCGTCATCCTCTTTTCCGATAACTCTTCTGTAAACGTTTTCTGATGCAGAAACAATTGCGTTTTTACAAGTTTTCCGTACCCCATGCAGCGCGACGATCCCCCCCCTCCCCGGTGGGAGTTCGGCCCCCCGTCATCCTCTTTTCCTATAACCCTTCTGTAAACGTTTTCTGATGTAGAAAAATTGCGTTTTTTCAAATTTTCCGTACCCCACGCAGCGCGACGACCCCCCTCCCCTCCCCGGTGGGAGTTCGGTCCCCGTCATCCTGTTTTCCGATAACCCCTCTGGAAACGTTTTTGTCATTGGAGGACTCCTCCAAAGTGAAGCCAGCGGCCTGTGGCGCCCTGACCAGGGGTTTAGTAGCTTTTTTGATTGCCAGGGAACCGACTCCGGCTTCCTTGTCGTGTGGTTTACCTTAGTTCGAGTGAAGAGATTGAGCCTGGCTATAAGTTGCGCTACAGCGGAAAAATGATGGAAAACAGAGAGTTTGAGCGAGGCTATAAGTTGCGCTACAGCGGAAAAATGCTAGAAACAAGTGGGAAAAATGCCCTAGACGGGCATGCAATGGCTAGAATAGGGAAAGGAGGGAGGGCGGAAAAATGCCAATAGATTTTACAGTCGGCGCTGAAAATGATAGAAACTAGGTTCAGCGCCGAATAGGGAATGCAGTCGGCGCTGAAAATGAAAGAAACTAGGGTTCAGCGCCGAATAGGGAATGCAGTCGGCGCTGAAAATAATAGAAACTAGGGTTCAGCGCCGAATAGGGACGGCTGTCGGGTCATGTTGCTGCGTGGAACAGGCACTTTCTCCGTCCATCCTATTCGCGTGAACTGCGAAACGTAGAGCACTGTGAATCAGTTCAGATGAATGTATATATATGGATTCTGTGATGATAAATGGTACGTGGGCGAGCTCCTATTGGCTAATTTCCTGATCAAAAATGTGTCCTATTTTTTATGCTACCTCGAGCTGCGCATGTATGTGGAGAATAAATTGAGATGTATATACCTTTACTAATAATAGTTACAACCGTAGCGAGGTGGTCGGTTACGAATGACAGTTTTAATAGTTTCTAATAATTTATTATTACTGTTTCTGTTTTTCACGATAATTCTGTTTTAGTAAATAAATAATAATACATAAAGAATAAATAAAGCCGTTGTAGTAAGTATAGAAAGGAGTTCTATCAAAAGTAGTTCTATCAACGTCTTTCTATTCGTAGCCGTGTGATTGGAAGCCCCATGTCTAAGCTAAAAAGCGGCTATGAATTTTATAGTTTGAGCAACAGATCCATACTTTGAAGTTTTAGTGTCCATTTCCAAGGGCTGAGCTGTTTGCGCTGTACAAATGTATAGTAATTTCGCCTTTAAGCGACTCGTGCTGAGCAGTTCACGCGAATAGGATGGACGGAGAAAGTGCCTGTTCCACGCAGCAACATGACCCGACAGCCGTCCCTATTCGGCGCTGAACCCTAGTTTCTATTATTTTCAGCGCCGACTGCATTCCCTATTCGGCGCTGAACCCTAGTTTCTTTCATTTTCAGCGCCGACTGCATTCCCTATTCGGCGCTGAACCTAGTTTCTATCATTTTCAGCGCCGACTGTAAAATCTATTGGCATTTTTCCGCCCTCCCTCCTTTCCCTATTCTAGCCATTGCATGCCCGTCTAGGGCATTTTTCCCACTTGTAGAGAGCCAATTCAGAAACCTCTCAGTGGCCACCCCATCTCAAATATAGTTTCCAGTGAAACAAAGCAAATGGAATGTTTTTCTGTTGGTATTGCCTTGTTTAGGCAAAGGCTGCGCCCCAACATTTTCAACTTCCCCATTCTCAACGAGAAGAACTTTCCAGTCATCTCGGAGTTTTTTTGCAAAAACGCCAACTGCTGCTGAGTTTGCTCATGCATGAGAAGAAGTATAGTCAAGCGGGGAAAACCCACTTTTTCTTTCTTGGACCAGAACTTTCGACTGGTCTGGGCTAGCACGACTTTGATACTATATTTAATTAGGGTTTGCCCTAAGCTTTCGAATGAGGTTAGTCTCTCTAGGCCCTGTCGTTATGGAGAAATTAAAGGTTTTCGTGTCGGGAAAAAACCCAATGCGAGAAAACCCCATCGGCGGGAAAAAACCCACCCCGATTTTTTGCTGGAAGCGTGCCAGAACAATTTTGACGGCGCTATTCGAAAGAGCATGTTGTTTTTAGTAGGTTACATCGAAAAATACCACCATTTTTGAAACATTTCAGGAAAAATTGAATTTTGAAAATTTTGTATGTTTAACACGTAGGCAAATGTTGGAAATTTTTGCAATTTGCTTAATTTTTGCATTTTAAGCATCCTACCACATAGAAAACGTGTTTTTATTGCATTTAAAGCCAAACCCGACCTATTTTAGTGAAACATTCGCTATTTTGACGAAATTGAAAAATTTGGCTTGAAATGGTAAAATTCCAGAATTTGGCCACCTGGACCACACATAATGGAAGGAAGCTAGGTAAAACACTCTTGGTAAAACCTATGCTAATTTAATTAATAGACTCTATCAAGCACACGTATATATGTGTTAATTTAAGGTTTCCTGCTAATGGTTACAACAATATTCAATTTTGAAAAATGGGTTTTTTCCCGCCGATGGGTTCTTTCCTGCCAACTCTAGGTCACCCCCAGGTCGCACAGGAGGGGTTAGAGCAGTATGGCATATATCATAATGAAGCGCAACAGATGCCCTACATATACATAATACATACAATCCGCTTTGGTCTAGGTCTTTCCAAATTTCGGCACTTGGACGGACCAAAATTTTCGAAAATTTCAAAGTTCCCAAACATTTGCAGGGAAGATATATATAGATTATTACCTATCCCATAAATGATGGTCATTTTTTGAGAGAGGATATTACTTCCTCCAAGCGTGAAAGTGCTTCGCATGCTACGTGTCGTATATACGTATCGGACCCACCCACAAATTTTACCGTACGTAGTTTACGAACCCCTCCCATAAACTTGAATACTCGACCCCACACAACTTAGACCTGGTCAAGAGTCCCTTTCTTCTTCATAAATTCCCTAGTGTATGGCACGTTGGCATCCTTTGCTAAGTGCTTGATACCCGAGTTGATCTTTTTTAATTATTTTCAGCAGTCGGAAAGTGTCGATATTTACGTGTGTGTTCTATGGCCAGTTTGAATTCTCAACAACAGACACGTGTTACCGACTTTTTTGGGACAACCAAGAAACCCTATCGCAGCCCCCATTTCAAGCAACGAAAAGTCCAGGTTGACCCCGCTGGCGAGCGCATTGAGTCTAAAAATGAAGTTAATATTCGAGTGGCTGTAAACGTATGTTATATATCTATGAATGCTGTTAATTATGATATCTAGTTTTTTCTTAATTACGATATCTGGTTTTTGCGTTGACTATCGTCCGATTATGCCGCCTATTTGATGACTTTCGTATATATACTTCAGAATAATTTTGGTTTGTTCTAAGAATATTGACAGTGTACAACAAGCGTGCTGCAGAAAGTGTCATTTACACATTTTTCAATTTTTATCATTTAGGTGGGGACTACCAATGCTCCTTCGAAATCGCCTGGTACTAATTCTATCAATCGCTTGTCAGGTTCGCGGGCTGGGAAGCGTAAACGCTTGCCTACTGCAACTTCGCATTCGGAAGCTAGAGTAAGTGTCATATTTGCATTAATGAATAATGTAGTGTTTGGGCAGGCCCTGAAACAGCTATTTTTAAAACATTTTTGCACCTTCGGTGCGATAATGTACTTTTTGCAAGAAATATACGTCCAGCATATATATATATACACCATTTTTTGGCAAAACTGCAAAAGTTCTTCAGCTTCTGGAGGGCAGACCCCCCGTTGCATTTAACCTTGGACACTCACTTCTTTCAAAATCCCGGGTGCGGGCCTGGTGATGGGCACCGGACTGGCATTTTTTAGGGGTTTAAAAGTGGGGGGGGGCTTCCGAAAAGTGGGGGGGCGAGCCAAAGGTAAAAATATACCGACATTTTTAGCTAAAAATTAGCATTTTTAAGGTAAAAACGCAAAAAATCGCTGTTTTTAAGCTTAAAATGAGTTTATAAGTCCATGAAATAGCTAAAAATTGATATCCAGTGCTCATCACTAATACAATAGCTGTTTGTCTGTTGAGCTGTCTAATTGTGCATGGACTGAATATATTATATATACTGCTGTGCATTGAATCTACAGTAAGTATGCTGGTGCCGAGTAGTGTCAAGATTTCCTAATATTAAGGCCGGTACATATATATACTAGAGTTTACTCACAACGCCAATAGCCAGTCAAAATTGTTTTGCACTTTGAGCGAATTCGTGATATGGATCAGTTTGTTTTAAATGCTATTAACTAATAACTATGATGTAACGTACAGTTTGTGCCGTATTGAGAATTTATTCTTCCTACAAGGTACCTGTATGCAAGGTCTTGTGTCTAATCTGGTGAATCGGCCGTTAACTATCGCTTACGTAACTGCACTTCTTCTGTTTTTAGGATCTAGCTAATCCTCGGGATCTGCAAACTGTTGGTGACAGTCTGAAGAGAGTGAAAAATCTTGCTTCGCTCAAAGAGCGTCTGGCTTCCTATAATGCGGAGGTCAGCGGGCTTCTTCATCTGGAAAGGAAGGGGCAGCTTCTATCAGAGGATGCTGCCGCAGGACCAAGCACGTCCCTGATTGCAAACAATGCTGCGCCTGTTGTTCCCAAGACCCCGTCCCCAGTGAAAGAACGACCCGCTTTGGACGGACAGAACGCTTCAACTGTGTAAGACAATGCATAGACATCAGAATTTTAACTCTATATATTTCATAGCTTTTGTCTCGGGAAATTTCTTTCGCTCAGTTGAATTAAGTACCCCGCACATACGTAAGTGCGTCTACACGTCTGTAAGAGGGTGTTTCATGTTTTTCGGTTGCAGATTTTTAAGCTTTTACTAGTTACTCGTTCATTTCAGTTATTACTTGTTTATACTTTTATTTGAAATGGGCCGCTAACATTCTACCTACAAACGGTGGATAGTGTCTCCAGCTACGCACTGACATATGACTAATTATAATAATTGGTTAATTATTTTTCGTTTCAGTTCTCCTGCTCATGAACGATTGCATCATCTGGCCGTGGCTCCTGGTCTCACCCTTCCGCCGTCTCATCGACTCCTCTCCGACATGTTCAAACACGGGGATCATTTGGTGTCCATGATGTATAATCGCCGGGAAATTATCACTTTTGCTAAGCTTAAATCAGCTGTTCAAAATATTACGCGACGGTTGGTCTATATACAAACTTGCTTATACTATGTATGTACGTACTTTCGACTGAAAATTTCTGTAAATTTTGCTTTAGCTTTTCCAAAAAGCATTTGGCCCTTCACTTTTAGCCTTTTGTTGAGTATTTTCTAGAATATAGAATTTACTAGAATATAGAAAGAATATAGAATATATGAGTATTTTCTAATAGTGCGTACGTACTTTGTATTTTTGAAATCTCTTGTGAAAGTTGTGTTTTGTCATTTTACCCTGTTAAAGCAACGTTTTTGTGTAAAGCGTTGCTGATTTAAAAGTAATATAATCAACTCATTGTGTTTTTACTGTATTTTTCTGATACTGAAAAATTCTTTTCTTTCTTTAGACGTTACGAACAAAAGCATTTGGCTCAGATTAAATCGGTGTATCCTGAAGCTTACAACTACGAGCAGCAAATCATTACTTCTTATGGGAATCGCCAGACTGATTCGAATCAGTATTCTTTGGTTATTACTCCGAATTTGAGTGACGGTAAAATGTTGGCATTTTTTCTTCCCTTTTTTCTATCAACGTGTTCTTTTTTTAATTGAGCCGCCTGTATTGTGAGCTCTGGTCTGGTAGAGGTCGCATGCACTACTAATATAGGTTGTGTAATGTTATTTTTGACACTAACCATTCTAACCAGATAATGCCCGGTACGTTTCTGTATTAAGTTTATTATTTTTTAATAGTTCATCTGTCCTATGAGTTGATGTTAGATACGAAAGTTTTTCTTCTGTCGCTGTTCCTTACATCTATGGTTATTTAATTTAAGTGTTTTTCTTTTCCAATAACAACTATACCTTCGGTGGATAAAGCTGAGAATCGCATAAACTGACCCTTACCCTTTTTTGACAGGTCTGTAAATAATTTAAGAATCGGAACAAATGGCTGATATGGAGTAATACTGTGGGTTTAGATTGTTTCGGATAAACCTGTCTGTTTGCCTAGAATTATGACGCCATCAGCCCATACTTCGATTTAGTATTAAATTATTTTTTAATTCTGTTTGTTTTCTAGACATTATCAAGCGAGCTGAATCTGCTGAGTACACTACACCGACCAAAACGTCGGGCGAAAGTGTGACTAAGCTGCCAAAGTATACGCCTGGCAGTCTCAGTGCTCAGGCCAGAACTCCGTCTAAAACGCCGGGGAAGACGCCCTCGAAAGCCAACGAGTTGCTCTCGTCAAAAGCTGCCGGCAGTAGTGCTGTCAAAGCTGTACGGTCGCTACAGTTTTGTGGCAACCCAGTGGAGGCTGGTGGAGACAAGGATTCCAGGCAGCCCTTTTCTCCCAGAAAGGACGGAGCCCGACTGATGACTCCGGCGCACTTGAGCATTCGAAATCAGCTGTTCCTACATCGACTTGTGCAGATTGTGAAAGGCGAACATAAGGTTATTTTTCAGTTTTCTTATGGCCAGTGAGTGCACTTTTGGTAATGTTTTGGTTTTGTAAAATGTTTTTGTAGAATTGTCGGATTTAGATTGTAAATGTAAATGGACTGCATTGTCACAGTCAGCAATCGCAAAACAAAAGATATGTATATATGTACAATGTTTGGATACACAGTTAGAGGTAGCCAATAAATGATAAACTCAATTGATTTTAAAATTAAGTCTCCTTAGGTACGTTTTTTTGTAGTCGGATTGTGTGGAGACTGGAACATGTAGACTGACAAAGCACGTTTTTTGTTTTTTACTGTGTTTTCGCACACTCTTTCTTATCATAGGGGTCGCGGTAGCGACCCCTATAATATGAGTGAAAATGGTCGAATGACCGTGTAAAACAAGGCTGCGCAGAAGCTGCGCAGATTCCTGCGCAGATCCTGCGCAGATTATGTGCGCAAAAAATTGTACGTGTCGAGTTTAGTATGTTCCTGAAGTTTCATCCCCGTACCACTTTCCGTTAAAAAGTTATGCCAAAAATCGCTTACGAGAGTGATGTTTTTTTTTCCGGTTTCTCGCTTTTGATGTCTCATAAGGGGGTTTTGTAGCTTGAATAACTACAGATAGAAAAATTTTTGCCTATGAAACCCATATATATTCTTGTAGTACAAATCAAAAATAAGAAAATAAGCTAGTTTTTATGCCTCCCAGGGCCGGAAAAAATTTTTGGCTGGGGGCCAAAGTCGGCCAAAACGCTAAAATGGCCAAAAAGTATGCTTCAAAGGCGCCTTAATAAGTCAGACTGGGCTTTATATGGGGCAATACTGACTATATGGTTAAACAGTACACATATCGGGGTCGTTCAAATGCTATATGATTTTCCGACTTCGTGCGTAATTTTTCGGTACTGGCCGGCCAAAGTTGGTGAATTTTGGGTCGAACTTTGAACTTAATTTTTTCGCTTATTTTGCTACATGGGTTGCTCAAATTTTGCATACAAAGGTTTTTTGGGACGGAGAATCGATTCCCGCTATCGGTTTTGCTGCCCGAGTAACCCAAGTTGCTGGGCTGGTTCCACTTGACCGTCTGAGGGGTCATGTCGGTAACCGCTTTCCGGAGGTCCATAGTAGGCTTTACTTTGCCTCTCCAAACTTTGTCTATAGGGGTTTTCTGGTGCGCCCAGCTCATTCCCGGTGTCCGTTTTGCCGTCTGACCCACCCATCTTGCTGTGCTGGTTCCACTTTGCCGTCTGGAGGGTCCGGTCGGTACCGACTTCCGGGAACACCATATAGGACTGTACATAGCCTGACAAAACATTGTCTATAGGGGTTTTCTGGTGCGCCCAGCTCATTCCTGGCATCCGTTTTGCCGTCTGACCCACCCATCTTGCTGTGCTGGTTCCACTTTGCCGTCTGGAAGGTCCGGTCGGTACCGACTTCCGGGAACACCATATAGGACTGTACATAGCCTGACAAAACATTGTCTATAGGGGTTTTCTGGTGCGCCCAGCTCATTCCTGGCTTCCGTTTTGCCGTCTGACCCACCCATCTTGCTGTGCTGGTTCCACTTTGCCATCTGGAGGGTCAGTTGGGTGGGGGGTCAAGTGGTCGAAAATAAAATTTTTCAAAAGTGGTCAAATTTGGTACCAAATGAAAGCCCTGAGCGAGCTGAGCAACTTTTGTCATAGAACTGCATGCTCAAAGTGGCTGTAGAGTGCTGTGGTGGGGTGGGGTGGGGACTTAGGCGATTTTCGGTTAACAATGAAATTTTTCAAAAGTGGTCAAATTTGGTACCAAATGAAAGCCCTAAGCGAGCTGAGCAACTTTTGCCATAGAACTGCATGCTCAAAGTGGCTGTAGAGTGCTGTGGTGGGGTGGAGTGGGGACTTAGGCGATTTTCGGTCAAAAATGAAATTTTTCAAAAGTGGTCAAATTTGGTACCAAATGAAAGCCCTGAGCGAGCTGAGCAACGTTTGTCATAGAACTGCATGGTCAAAGTGGTTGTAGAGTGCTGTGGTGGGGTGGAGTGGGGACTTAGGCGATTTTCGGTCAAAAATGAAATTTTTCAAAAGTGGTCAAATTTGGTATCAAATGAAAGCCCTGAGCGAGCTGAGCAACATTTGTCATAGAACTGCATGGTCAAAGTGGTTGTGGAGTGCTGTGGTTGGCTTGCTCGCTACTGCTGAAAGATATCCGTATATACATACCTTCATGAGCATACATATATAAAATAATAGAAAACAAGAACAAAAAGTGCTCCTTCGTCGCATGTAAAATACATATGAGTCGTCGTAGGCAGGTTGTACATAAGCAAAAAACTAGCCTGTAAAATACATATGAGTTCCGTAGGGAGGTTGTAAATTAAGGAAAACAAGTTGCAACCGCTTAACATATGAGCCTGTCCTACAACGAGGCTCATATTGGCGTCACAGTGCATTCCACATTAAAGCCTCATTAAAGAACCTCAGCTTCATCCACATTACGGAAAAATGAATAGACGTCGTGGCCCAGAAGAAATGGACTGAAGTGAACTACGACTGCTCAAGCTGAACTGTACATGCAACCTGATGTTTCCTGAAACACTATGGCACACCTCTAATGCATTCTCCAAACACTTTCACATTATACACACGCAGAATGCGTTCCCACTTGGCTGTGAGTCAGAGCGCCTCATGGCGTACCGTATTGAGCATGTGCACAGTATAATGACTGATCAACTTTGTATATATGAAGGATAATTTGTAATGAAAAGCTTTATGCAGTATGTATATATTTATATAAAAGTAAAATATATATCTGCAAATTATTCGTATTATGACATACGCCAATATGAGCCTCGTTGTAGGACAGGCTCATATGTTAAGCGGTTGCAACTTGTTTTCCTTAATTTACAACCTCCCTACGGAACTCATATGTATTTTACAGGCTAGTTTTTTGCTTATGTACAACCTGCCTACGACGACTCATATGTATTTTACATGCGACGAAGGAGCACTTTTTGTTCTTGTAAAAACACACTTGAAAACACACCGAAGTTTTCCGTTTCAGAAGCACAGTGTTTTACTAATTTTACTAATTTACTAATCCAGTTTTGAACTACGGAAGACTGTTTCCAGACAAAATTTTGCGCCTTCGGCGCACTTGTCTTTTCCTTAATTTTTTTTAAAAACATTGACGTCCTGCCTTTGTACATACTTGGGTACTTTTTCGTTTGTAATGCTCTAGAACAATTACCTTTGTTAGAATTTCATGTTTTATGTTTGCAATGTCTAAATATTAGACAGCCACAGAAGTGTCCGTTTTCTTACGTTTTGTTAGCGGTTTTCAAAAGTATTTATTCTAACGAAAATTTTCTAAACTAATTTCTAAAGGGATATATATGTCCTATTAACTTACTTCCCCAGATGTTTATGCTAAAGCTGACTTTTAATCTACGCATGTATTTTCTTTTATTGTATCAAAGACTGTATCATACGTATTCACCTAACAAAATAATTGTTCAATCTAACAACTGTTTTTGTATTATCTTATTTTCTTGTATTATTTATTACATATACATTATTTGTAGTTCACACTAATTACACTTTCTGAGGCGACTGGCGGCGAAACTATCTTTCTGTTATTTTGTATAGGAATTTTTCCAAACCGTCCTAAACAACTTAGTTCTACACTTCTCCACTGATGAGCCGCAAGTGTTTGAACCAAGTCTGGCAGAGGTCGCATGCACTACTAATATAGGAATTTTATATGTTTTTACGTGTATAGCTGGAAAGTTCATGAATTAGCACGAGAGAATGTCTTTTTATTTTTCTTTAATTTCGGTCGGACTTCTATTTTGTGTTAACTTCTTCCCAAAAAATAAATCCCGGAAAAGGAAAATAAAGTTGGTACGTAACCTAATTTTACTATAATACTTGGGTACTTTATCGTTTGTAATGCTCTAGAACAATACTATATTATTATACATACGTATTTGTTTACCACAGTACGTACGTTGTTACTTTGGGCTGCATTTAAATATCTAACTCCTTTGCAAAAGAAAATAATATTTCGTGTATAAAAGGTTTAATAACTGTTTCCGTTGTGTGCTATGAGGGGCTCCGCCCCCAGACCCCGCCGTTGCAAATAAGATTTTCTTCGTTTTAATACGATTCTGTGGCGTTCAGTTCTTCCAAGTCGACCATGCACGTCAGTATCTATTTGATTTCATCGCTAGAATGACAAAAACCAACTAGGAATACGCTATATGTAGTAAAAACATTCGTATTAACGCATTTAGAACGCGAAAAATCAATTTTTATAACGCATTTTCTTAGGAAAACACTGAAAAGCACTGGTCCGAATTTGAAAAAAACCCCTGTGACAAAGTATCGCAAATAATTTAGCTGATCTATTGGAATAGGTCGCATACAATCCAGACCTTTGCACTACATTAACTTTTTGTTATTTTAGAAATTTCTGGAATCGCTGTCGCCGCCTGTTCATCTGAGCCCAACGGATGAGGAGCTGCTCCAGCGTTGGCATCCCGAATTTCGTCTTGGCGAAGTGCCAGAGGTCGTCTGTGCCGAGTTGCCTCAGGCCCCCGCTGTTACCGTTTTGACCTCAAGTCGTGAAGTTTTGGACAAAGTTCGCGACACGTACAGTGTATTGCCGTCTAAGGTCTGTTGTACTGTATAACGTTTGAATGCAAATTTGGACTGCGATTTAGACTAGATTTAGATTTAAACTTACAGTATAATATTTTTAAATTTAGCCTTGTTCCTGTTTTCATGCGGTTTATTTTTCCAGTTTGAATATGCACATTTCTGAAGAGTAAAGTAATGTTATATCAGTATTTGTTTTTTCTTCAAGATTTGTCGTGCTTTGGAATTCTCGAGCTCAAAGCCATCACAGTCTTCCAATGTCATTGTACCGCCGACTACTTCTCCTCGTAAAAAGCTACTCAACGGAATAAACCCCGATCTTCTTGCAAAGGTAGAGTGGTTATTAATTTCGCAGTTTATTGATTGTTTGGGATGTTTCGAATTTTGGATTTTGCTAGGAATCTATCGAGGTCTCAGAAAGTGTTTCGAATCGTTACTTTTCTCTGTTAAAAGGAAATCACAACAGTGATTTTGTGTACATAATGCATACATACCGCCTTAAATTATTGCAAAATCAGCATTTTCAAAAGACTTTTGAAAGTTTTTGATTTGGGGGCCTTAATTTTCAGTTTTTCTCTAGTTTTTGCTAAGCTACGTACATAGCTAGCATACTACTAACGCTTTATACGAAAAACACTCCGTAGAACGTTGTGCGAGGGCAGCGATAGGTAAACCAACAGTTTAATTGGTTAGTAATGAAGTTGGCATTGACTTTTTACAAAAAACTTTCCAAAGCTTTCTGTGCTGTTTTATTCTATTTGCTGTCTTTAATTGCTTGAATTTGTATTAATGCTATGTTTTATTATCTAGATTAAAAATAAAGAGTATGCCAAAAACCAGATGAACATGTTTCGAACTTCTGAGGCTCAGACGCGTAAACGGCGACTGGCTGCTCTCCCAGATATTGTTAGATGTCTGAATGCGTAAGCGATGTGCTGCTCTTCTTTTATGTTGTTTTTCTTCAATTCCTCTTGCTTAAGGTTAATGTTTTCATGTAGTTAGACATCGGAAAGGGGTTGAAAACGGCGCCGGCCGGATAGTGTAGTAGGCCGCAGAAAGTCAGGTAGTGCGCTATCGAATACCTACAGGCTAGAATACTCAGAACAAGGGGCGTAATAGCATTTATTGTGTTTATGAAGAAAAAGCTTGACGTGTACATACATTTTTACAGAAATTCGAAACTACTTTATTCTGGATCCGCTGGTGACTAAAACTGATAATTATAAGTTGGAACTAACTAAAATTGGTTTTGTACTCTAAAATTTATGACTATTTATTTATGTATTAATTTTAATTGTGTATGGGTATCCATTATCCAATCTCCCTCTAATAGTATCGAATTTTGTGCTATTTGGCTGAAATATTGTTAGATGGTTATGCCAACGAATGTCTTTTCAATTTTGTTTTTCATGTAATCCAGTACCAAGTCCATCCAGGCGGCCTATTTAGATCCCCTGTTTAACCCTGGACTGCACCAATAACGTTTAAGGATAGTAGCAGAATAGTAGAAAGTTAAATACAGATTTCCGATTCGAAAATTGGGCTTAGCCTTATGCTAATCCGCAGCCTTTCTTAAAATTTTTTGGTGTAGCCCAGGGTAAATCTAGAAAAGATTTAAATTTAAAGGCTCTAAATTTTTGATTAGTGTGATTTTTGTTTCAGCTATTTTGTGAGTCGCTCATACAAGCCGTCATCCCGTTCGGATATGATTCAACATGTCTGCCGACATCTTAATGTTGAATGTAGGTTTACGTTTGATCGGTTTTGTTAGATTAAAATATGAATGCATACTACATTATTTTCTGTTCTTTACTTATTGCATGCTCGTTACTGAAGTTATTTTATTATAAGGGTATTCAAGTTCCTCCATTAATTACATGCAGTGCAGATTTTGCGCTGAAAAATTTATTCAGGTACATACCAGTTAAGGCACAGAGTTAAAAAACTTGTGGCCGGAAATGACTGTGCTGATCAGCTGGCAAAATCAGATTCCAGCTCATCCGAGACCGATGCTGTTATTGGCCTTCCTGTGGCCCAGAACCAAGTGCGGGGTCTCCTCAGAGATGAATAGAGAACCACCCAAATCAGACCGCCTGGACAATATTCTCCCTCCGCCTCCTCAACCCCCGGAGAACTCCCTTACCCGCTCGTATCACTCCATTCTGTCACAGCTCCGATTTGGCGGGTTTAGTCCAATTATAAACTGGTATAAACATAGGATCGGGCCGGTAGATTCCCCTTACTGTACGTTCTGTCCCGGGACTACAGATGATCTACGGCATGCCCTCCTATCCAGGGTTTTTTTTGGTTGCGGACAAGTGTGCATTTTTTGTGCATTTTTAAAAAATAGTGTGCATTTTGGAAAAAGTGTGTGCATTTTTAAAAAATTGCTTATTTTGAACTATAATATACATTTTTGGCAGTAATTTTGTGTTCTACGCATTTTTGACTACAACTGGAAATATTTCAATAATTAGTGGTTTTAGTGAGGAAGAATAAAACAAAGAAAGGTTGTTGTGACGTTGCCTTGACCGAAAAATAGTACGTACGAAAAAGCGGGGGTCTGGGGGCGGCAGCCCCCAGCTAAAAGCTAGAGCTTTTTTTAAAATTTAAAGCACTTTGGAAATTTTTTAGAGCATTTTGTGGTTAGCGGAAGCAAAATTTGACTGTGCATTTATGTGTGCATTTTTAAATTCGAGTGTGCATTTTGGAAAATAAGTGTGCGTATGCACAGTAAAATGCACAAAAAAAAACCCTGCTCCTATCCTGCCAAAGGGGGGATGCCGCCCGCTTGCGGTTCCTGGGACCTGGCCCCTCCCTGGACTCTGTTTGGTCCTCTCCGGGCAGGTTATCGGCTATCGCCAATCATCATCTTCAATAAAAAACCTGTGAAGGAAAATTGTAGAGGGTGATGTTTAGTTTACCAAGTTTTTTCCAAAGTGTTTATTAATGTTAGCATTAGATTATCGTCAGTTAACAGTTCAATGTCAATACAGGTGATTGTCAATGTCGACAGTGCGAACGACCAATCGAACTAACGTTCAAATCTTCAGGCCGTTGTTAAGGATTGTATTCTCCTTTTCAGCTAAAGAATTGCTTGTTCGCTATCAACTCTTGAAAGAGGTCATTCCTAACTGGCTGGTAGAATTTCAAGTTCACACGTGCATGGAACCTTATATTCGTTTGAATCGTTCCAAATTCGCCATGTCCGATCTACTTGGTCTCATTGTTGCTGCTCAGAAAGCTGCCTAATTGATCTCACTTCTAGACGTATCTATATCTTGGACCAGCGGCGCACATAGGAACTTTTTTCAGGGGGGGCGGACCTCAGAAAAATTGGGGGGGGGGTCTGGGGGCATCGCCCCCCAGAGTTGAAAATTTTTGGACAACAACGTTTAAAATGCAAAAATAAGCGTAAATTCAGCAAAAATAGAAAAGATTTCGCGAATTTTTGGAAAAGTTTAAAAAGTTGCTATTGAAAGGTTTAAAACGCTGAAACAAGGGTAAATTAAGCAAAAATGAGGTAAATTTCGCGCCGAAGGCGCGAAAATTTTTGAAAATTTCCGTCCGCGCTACGCGCGGGCAATAAAAATTTTCCTTTACATCTGGTTTCGGGGGGGCGCGGCCCCCCCCCCCCCCCCGCCCCCCCTTATGTGCGCCCCTGTCTTGGACCTTTTTGTAAAATATTTGATCAGAATGAATGACATTTTGTTTTTCATTTCCTTACATGCAGAATTGGACGTTTGGATAATTTGGACATTTATTCTGACTGTAGTAGTTTTGCCTTCTAGCTGTTTTTATGCGATATGCGGTTATTTTAATCAGTCTGTATTTTCTGCAATAGTAAAAAGCCCATTGCTTTTGAATGTTAGTAGGAGGCACCTGGTTTCCAGTTCATACTTTTTCAGCAGATGAGATGGGTGCATGATTAATTAAAAACTGCTCGCAAATATTTTTTTAAGTGAAGCAAGAAATCAGACCCGTTTAAAAAAGCTAAAAAATAAAAAAAGGTTTGAGTCTGGACCCGTTGCGGGAGCAGACTCAAGGTAATAAAGCAGATTATGTTATCGATAAGTTACATTTAAGTTAAGTTGCATTGGGAAAAATCACAGGATTCTAATTGGTGGTTCTTATGATCTCAGGAAGTCGAACTTCTTGATTACCTACGAAAGGGCCACGAATTGGCTACAAAGGCATGTCTACGATGACAGTGATTTGGACCTGACACAATTAGAAACTTGCCGGTGTAGGTCTTATTTCTTCAAAAAATGAGGCGGAGAAGCGACCACGGATTGAAACGTGATCGCCAAGCCGGTTTACATTTATTTCAGTCGTCCCCAGGGCAAGCTGCGTTGTCTGTCAGCAACACATGTTGCCCCCCGCACACCTGTAGTGACTTGATGTGAACGGCCATCGCCAGTGATGACATAAACACAAACAGCTGCAGAAGTGGGTCGGTGGGGAGGACAAGCCTCTGACAGGAAAGATGGAAAATGTCTGCATTTCAAAATCCCAAACTTCGTTAGTGGACCCGATAAAATCTTTTGCTTAGTTGCTCCTTGGGAGAAGTTATAATAAAAGGCTGTACTTCCCTTAGATTGATCTCCAACAACTTAATGTGATCCCAAGCCTAATCCAAGAAGTCAGCCGATATCGTTAAGGTTGTTGCACTAAGCTTTATTTCTGCCTGTCTAGATCTAGCCAAATTTAATGAAAACATTTTTGAGCTAATGTTGGTTAACACGTTTTAAATTGTAAATTGATCCATTAAAACCACATAAATTTCCCTGTTATGTACAATTTTTGGCCATTTATAGCAGATTAGCAGATTAAAGGAAACTACTACTACTAAAGGAAACCCCCTACAATGTATATATTTTTAGAATCCTCAGGAACTCGAGATTTCGAAAATCCGGGATTCATTTACGGAAATTCTAAAATTTTTAGTTTTTCGACCAGTTTTTATCGCAATCAAAACTTTGTTTTCACGAGGGAATAGAGCTGGTCCCGCTGCAAAGTTTTGCTCTTACAAGTTTTTCACGAAAATGCACCCAATTTCCAGAATTCCGGGTTTTCAAAATTTCCGGATTTTAAAAATTATCTCCAATACCCACAAGATGGATATCATTCAAAATACTTATCGAGCTGAACAACTTTTGTAATAGAATGGACTCTTGAATATGTAGTCAATTCCCGAAATTCGCGAAAACCGGATTTTCCGGATTTTAAAAATTTCTCCAATACCCACAATATGGGGATCATTCGAAAGCTCTTGATAAGCTGAACAAATCTTGTAATAGAACCAATGTCTGAAAATGCACCTAAATCCCGGAATTTCCAAATTCCGGATTTCACTCTAGCTTCGAAGTTTTTCGTGAATTCCGAGAACTGGACTTATTTCTGCAAGTTGGTTATATTAGAAGATCTTTCAAATGATACCCATCTTGTGGGTATTGGAGAAAATTTTGAAAACCGGGAATTCCGTAAATTACTAAATTGGGTGCATTTTCGTGAAAAATTTGTAAGAGCAAAAATATGCAGCGGGATCAGCTCTATTCGATCGTCGAAACAAAATTTTAGATTTTCAGTGAATGAAATCCGGAATTCAGGATTTTCCGAATTTTCGAAATCTCGAGTTCCTGAGGTTTCTGAAAATATATAAATTGTTGACGTTTACTCCAATGGTTGATCTGTTATAAACGGCCAAATTTACACACATTTTTTGGTCGTAATTTCCACGCAAATCGAAAAGTAGCAATCGCATCCTCCAATTGCTCGATAATATATCCCTCATTAAGGACCAGATAAAAACTAATCCTTTCTCTGAAGAAATAGCGACTAAATAAGCTGATTGGATTAAAATTAACAAGTTGATTTTTTAATCCGCAGTTGGAATAAAGAAACGGGATCTGCTTAAAACTTTAATCCTTGGTGCATTAAAGAAATGTTATTATATTTATCCGTTTAAAGCCTTTAACTCGGACTAATTTTTAATGTTTAATTTGCTTTCTAAGCTGTTTTAGTGCAGGTAAATTGGTTTCTAATCCGTTTATTCTTCAAGGAAACGGGCCTTGCGTTGGGTTGTTAAAATGGATTGCAAATTTAAAAATTATAGACTGTCAACGAAGGGTGGAGCAAATACCTATGTATACCGCCCACACACTGCCACTGCGCTTCAGAAGGTTTGACAAAACCTGCAAATAAGCTTCCAGAAACTTTACACCTCTTAAATTTGAACACTAAGTTTTCTCAAACAAATGGTGTAAAATAGGTATGTTTTTAAATGGGATTAAAAGTGCCGATTTGGTTGTGCAGACTCGATGATTCAACGTAAGCATTTTAAACAAGGCTGGGGTTTGAGTCAAAGTCATTCAAAAAAGTTCTGTATTGGGTTATTTTCTACTGCACTGTTAATTGGAGAGCTTCTGCACACTTGGACTTGTTATGCACAATTAGCAGAGGACCGGATTATCTTTGCCACATCTTGAAAAAGCATTCCTAATCTTCTGGGTCTGCTTTGCTTATTGTTTCAAGTCGAACCGTGAAGTTGAAACTTTCTGATATTTGCCGAAAACGTTTTGCTTTCTGTTTCGTTTCCATTAAAAGAGAACAGTTAGTTTTGTTTGTTAACTTTTTATTTCAATTTTGAAACTTTCAATTTTAATTTTTCTCTTTTTTCTTATTTAGTTATTTACCACCTATTTACCGACTGCTTTTATTATTTAGAAACAGTTCATGTGAAATGGACCACCTAAGACGAAGTTCGGTGCAGGACAAGCTGGATCGCGTGGTTCGATCTGGCCTGCAAGCCTGTTTCCGCAACGCTTTGCCAATATTTCTATTGGTAACTGTTTCACTAGTGGGGGCGAGTCTTCTTTTTATTGCAGAAAACCTGGCCCCTCAAAGTCTGCAAAATCCTACTCTTGATCCAAAAATGTGTCTCGGTGAAAATAAGTACTGGATTTCTCTCAACTTTGTGAATGCTCTTAGCTCAACAATAGGTAAACTGGACAGTACTTGTTGCAGTGACTTTAAAATGAAATAGGTAAATGCTACGGCTACCAAGTAGAATGAAATATAATAGTTGAAAAGACTTCTGTATTTTCTAATAAATACTTTGTGCTAAAGGTTATGACAGCTAAAATTGCCTTTCAATTATGACCAACTCTCCCTAGTCGGCTTTCTTTAAGGGGGTAACCTTAAAATGTACATTTTTATGGGGAAGGGGGAAACTGATATTCAATTCAAAACATAATTGCCACAGCAGATAGCATTTAGCAATAGCAGTTGCCCAAGGTGTTCTTCAAGGCTCTCAGAACGGTCTTTCTTATATACATGTCCTGTAATTTTGCAGCTTTACATGAGAATTTTACCCTTAGTTAGTGATGTTTCAGTCACTGAAACTGAAACTGAAACTAGGTTTCAGTCTCTACATGTTTCAGTTTCAGTCACTGAAACTGAAACTGAAACTGAAAGTATTTGGGAAAGTGGACTGAAACTGAAACTGAAACTGAAAAGATTTAAGTTGTCCGACTGAAACTGAAACTGAAGCTATATTCGAAACTGAACTGAAACTGGAACTGAAACTGAAACTATCCTAATTCTAGGACTGAAACTGAAACTGAAACTGAAACTAGTATAATCTGAAACCATTTCAGTCCCAGTGTAAAACCTGAATCTCTTCTTGCTCGCTGGAACTGAAACAGGTTTCAGTTCATGCTGAGACTGAAACTAGTTTCAGTCTCTGCGTAAGAAACGTCATTTCAGTCTCTGCGTATGCTTAAGTTCCTTGAAAAGGCTATTGCAAATTTTGCCATAATAGTTTTTCTTGCGAAGGATAGAATGTATTCGTCCAATTTTAGCCATCATATTATATATTAGATAGCAGTATATATTACTTTTAGATAATTTACTGTCAGCTTATCAGATAAAACTAAGAAGTTGTGTTACAGTACAATTGCTTTAGGTATATAGTATTTAAAGCATACAATCTACGGCTTTAGAGGCAAAGCATTCAGTTACAGCAATAAACCATTATTTTCCTCGAAAACCATTATAGACATTTTGGAGGGATGTATGCTTTGAAGCAAATCACCAAAGCTGTTTTAGATATTTAATTAAAAAGAAAGTCAGTGCAGCAAAGGAAGCAATTATTTCACAACGGATCTATATTTTATTTGTCTTTACTTAGAAAATGATTGTATAACCAAGGAATTGCAAGTAAAATACATATGAGATGAAGTTTTATTTATAACTGATATAGAAGCTTGGATATAAAAATAATTTTAAATACCAAATACATTTGGAAACTGAAATTTTAATTTTTTGCTATGACTTCCTTTACTGAAACTATTTTAATACTCGGACTGAAAGTGAAACTATTTTGCCTTGCCGACTGAAACTGAAACTGAAACTATTTTGCGTCACCGACTGAAACTGGAACTGAAACTGAAATTATTTTGGGATGACGACTGAAACTGAAACTGAAACTGCAATTATTTTGGGATGACGACTGAAACTGAAACTGAAACTGAAATTATTTTTGGTATCCGACTGAAACTGAAACTGAAACTGAAAGTTGTTTAGGTTGCCGACTGAAACTGAAACTGAAACTGAAACTAAAATGGGCTACTGAAACAACACTACCCTTAGTATCATTTCAGGCTACGGAAATGTGTATCCCTGCACCACTGTCGGTCGAATCATAACCATCTTTTACATCTTGGTGGCCATCCCTGTAAATGTGGTTGTGCTGAATGAACTGGGGAAAATTGCCATTCAGATAATGCACGTGGTATGGCCCCCACTGCGAGACTGCTTCTGTTTCATACCTCGTCGCTGCAGGCGTTTATGTAGGCCCAAGGACAGTACGGAAGCCAGCCCTCTAATACGTCGGGAGACCATACCCTTTAGTCTAGGTCTACTCACAGCTACTGTATGGATTATGCTAACTGCCTGCTATTTTTCCTATATGGAGGAGTGGACCTTTTTCAATGCAGTTTACTTTTCTGTAGTCAGTCTGACTACAGTCGGTCTGGGGGACTTTGCTCCAAGTAATTTTCAGTATACGGTCCCTAACTTCTTTTTCCTGTTCTTTGGACTGGCCATAGTGTCCAGTTGTATTCAAATTCTCCAGGAAAATGTTGATCACCTGGTGGAAACTATGCAACAACAGATAAAAGATGCCTATAAGGATAGAATTACTCGTGGTAAGGAACATTTAGAAATAAAAGAATAGGCTCCAGTTATTGTTGATGTTGGGCATGGAAGAACTGGCCAAGAGTAGGCAAAAGTAATTGCCGAAAATTTTTTTACCAAAAAATCTTGAAAACACTTCCAGTCCAGCTACGTATACATTCTTTCATTTTGATTTTTGAAACAATTCCAAAAAAATTCTAAATTATGGGGTAGATTTAAAAAATAACAAAGCAGCCCCCAAGACCTGCTGATGAGCACCACTATTATAGCATAATTGCTTATCGATATATCAGTTGTTAGGATTATGTTTATTAGCAATCATTTCACCAACTAACGAAACTTTTACCACGATTTTAGGAAGTCTTTCTGGATCAGCTGAAGCAGACAATGATACAGCATTGAAGGAATTATTTCAGAACAACAAATCAATTTTTGGTGTCTTGTTGTCAAACAAGCAACGCGACTATCTCAAGGAAATCTACCACCAAACAACGGTTATGATGAACAGAGCGGTCCAGGCCAAACCGAAGGTGAAAGACGCCCAAACGGAGACAAACAGTCGATACAGTTCCAAGGGTGTAAACTGTCATCTAAAAGGAAAGAATATCTCAACTCAGACTGTGCTAACTTCCTTCTTCCCGGAGACTCGAGTAACAGAACCAGTGGAGGAGGTTCAGGAACCCGTACCAAGTCAAAAGCACTACCTAGTCCCACCTACAAGTTACCTACAACATGCTTCCTCCGACCACCTTTACAACTTCACAATCCCCAGACCTCATTCTGCAAGAAGCTCATTTCAAAGTTGGCCTCACTTTAAGGATTACTACTATTAATTAACGCGTAATCTAATCTGTAGTAGGAATCATGAAACTTTAGTCTATAAAATTCGTGGCATCTCTATTGTTTAGGCAAACGGGAGGTCGGGCCTCTTTGAGTGCCTAGACAGACATCCTGAGCCCTGAGCAAAAAAAACGGGCGGTCCTCACGTTTTAACTATAAATAAGCTGTAGACGTAATGACTCAGTTCTTTAGAACACCCCAGTCAGAAAAATCAGAAAGTAATAGGATTTTCAGTTTCTTTGCTGCTTCTTGGGAACATTTACCCGGCTTTAATAATATATCAATGTCCGAAAAAGTGGGTTCTTGGTGGGACTGAAGCCTGCTGTCTGCAGCTTCAATAACTCCAACACTACTTCCTTCTACCTGCTACGTACAATGCTTGCCTACTGCCAAGAGTACATATTATCTAAGAGTACACTTGTGGGGGGCAGCGGTTAGCGCGCAGGGCATGTAGCTACAGCTGAAAACAGAAAGCCTGCCAGCTATTGCACTCTTATATCATGTATACTGTTACTACCTTACTCTACCAACTCAGTAAGCCCGGTTCATACTTATTTTCCGTTTGTCCGTTTGTCCGTTTTTAAAAAGGACAAAGTGGTTCATACTTATTTTGCTGATTGTCCGTTTGTCCGTATTGATGGTGTCTATTTTCTGTTTTAAGACACTATTTAAACTTTTGCTGTATTGCTGGATTGCTGTTTCTGTTGTCGAGTCACCTGACACTTTCTGTTTATACTGATTGGCTGCAGTATTATGTTACTTATAAATGTCATTCTCTTCAAAAACCTTCAAAACTTTGAAATCAAGTTACCTTGGAAAGTAATTTCATGTTGTCAATATTTCACCTAATTAATGTCAAAACCATTCAAAAATAAAATACCGACGTTTACTTAGCAAGCACGTGATAGTTCTGGTCGTTTCCCATTGGTTGTTGCATACGGACAAACGGAAAAAGTTAAACATTGCTCAAGCTCAAACGGACAACCCTTACGGACAAACGGACAACAGCAAAACAGCAAAACAGCAAAGGTATGAATCAACCCTGGAAACGGACAAACAGCAAAATAGCAAAGCAGCAAAACAGCAGAAGTATGAATCAACTTTGAAAACGGTCAAACAGACAAACGGACAAACAGACAACAGAAACGGACAAACGGACAGAAGTATGAACCGGGCTTAAGGCCGGCGGTCGTGGTAGGCAACAAGGCACCAGATTAAAGAAACGGCATTTATTAAAACAAACAAACAAACAAACAAACAAACAAACAAAAAAGAAACAAATAAATCAATAACAAAGCTCAAAGTTAACATTTAAAGTACAGTTTGGGCATTGATCGGACAAATCGCGTTCGCTTTAATAATTATGGTTATAGGCCTGGCAGCGCTAACAATTGGTTTTAGCCGGCGATGAATTCGATCAACGTCTAACACTAACTGAGACCAGAAAGAAGACCACAAAATTCAGAGGTGTCAAAACAGCTTATTTACAGCATTTACATCAAACGGATCTCTTCAACTATTCCCCCAACTCGTTGGGGGAGCGGGAAATAGTTGATTTGGGGTCGCTTGTACTAAAATGCATTTAAATTACAGAAGTTACCTGGGTGATTTTGACCTATCCGCAATAAAAAATGAAACAATAATCCAGTTTTTAATGTTCTAATAAAAACAACTATTTTGAAAGTGATTTTGAATATTGATTTCGAGCTAATTCTTAAAAGCGAGAATTATTTACTTAATTACATGTACGCTTTCCAATTTGGAAGGAGGAATAATTAAACTTGGTCTTTAGGGGGGATAGCTAAAGAGATCCCATCAAACTGCCAGCATAAGGAAAAATTACATCTTGTTCATTACAACCGCTAAGCCACCACTACTTGAATTGATAATGCTTACCTCATTCTAAAAGAACATTGGAATTCTACCTTGTTTCCTATAATTGCATCAAACCCCGCACAGAAACATTTTGATATAAGTCTTACGAATGCAGCCACTAACAATACCACAAATGCCTCAGTTACTGATCCATCATCAACTGGGCAGTGACTTTTTTCCAAAGGGAGGTGCTCTCTCATAAACGCCAGCCATTTTACTGAGAATTAGCGAGAAAAATGCTGTAGTCGAAATCTGTCTCCAGTTATGGCATTTGGATCAATGTCAGTTGTCAGACACACCCCCAGTTTCTCATGTCACTACATCGCATTGCACTACATATCAACATACCCAAAGATGATAACGAAGAGACAAAAAAGAGCAAGTTTAAGTGCCAGTCAATGCAAGTACCAAATCTGCCAAATACACTTTAAACCAACGACTGTCACAATAGTCATCAGCACAATCGTTCATGACAAATAGACAAGACTAGAAAGAACAAACAACAGTAGCTAAGAAGAAACAGTTTGGAAAATTAGAAAGAAACAAAAACAAAAAGAAAAACGACACTTCAAGGCTGGAAAGTAATAGAGATCAGAAGCTAATCCTGAGCATCGGCAATTCCACCAGCAGTGATGGCAAAGGTAGCCTCATTTTCTGGAAGATCAGGACTGAAAAGATTAAAAATAAAAAAATGACAGATTTACTCCAGCTTTTAGGACCAGTACAGTTATATGCTATAAACGTCGTCCAGTAAGTCACACCACAGCATGCACAAGACTTAAAGATCAGAGTAGATATAGCTGTCCTTAACTTTTTTGAAAAGAAAGTATATACCTTCGTGCATAGACCAAACCCACATGATTTAGATAAAGCTAGCAACCAACGGTTGTAAGTTATCAATTTCTTATTCTAGAAGAGCTTAAGGACATGGAAGTGGGGATGTAGTGTAGACCTAACCTGTGCTGGTTATCGGGGTATATGCTAGGGTTGTGCCAGGGCCGAGACACGGCCCGGGTTTTCTTTTGAGCCCGGCCCGACTCGGGCAGCTCGGGCCATTCGGCCACTAGGGCCGTTCCTTTTTTGAGCGATTCATTACTAATTCAAACATCTTACAATCTGCAAGATAAGCTTTGTTCCTGCGTGTGGTTGCAAATTACTGCTCAAAGCATTATCAGAACTCTATGAAATGAAAAGCTTATAACAATAGCTGATGTTGTACTTGCTAATTTTGAAAAACAGCTAATTTTGAGCTATGAAGCTTCATTTTTTGGTCTACCAATATATATACACATTAATAGAACTGTTCGACCAAAACGGATGTGATCTGAGCCACTCTTGCGCCTCTCCGCAGTTGTGGGCTGTATTCGGGCCGTGCGGGTTATACTTTGGCCGGTCGGGTCGTGAATCGGTCTTCGGGCTCTCTTGGGCTTCGGGCCGGGCAAGCCCGGCGCCAAGAGGTTGGTTGGCCCGATCCCGAGCCGGGCCCGAGAAATTTCTTGACGGCACAACCTTATGTAGTATATAACACAACTTTATTGTAGTTCTGCAGTTTTTAACAAGAATGCCTTCAAGGTTGGTTAAACGCAACTGTCGTTTCAATAGATCAGTTGATAAAACCAGCTAGAGTAATAAATCCGGAAGTACAGGGTGCAAACCTTCTAGAGGCGCAGTTTTTTCGGGTCGCACTCGCAGGTGTTAGAGTGACTATTTTATTATTTTACATTTGTGCATTCACAAAGCTGAAAGAGTAGAAGAAAAGGTATGATATATAAAGCAAAAGCAAAATGTGGTAAAAAGGAAAGGACTTGTACCTATCATAAATCTTGGCAATTCTAATTTCGCCACGTCCCTTTCTCAAATAAATTCGAGTGGTCGAGGCGTGGGCCAGAATGTGCCCTCCAATAGGCTTCTTCGGGTCAGCTTGAAATCTACAACACAGAAGAAAACACTTCAAATACAATTGTTCGCAGCATTATTTTCAAAAGTAATTTAATTACAGCAAATCTATTAAGAATGAAAATCTGACAGCAAAGGAAAACTAAAGCCAATTTCTACCACCACTGACCCACTAAATAATACTTCTGCTAACCCGCAAAACAGATTTTTTGCACAACATTTTTGTACAGAGAGCAGTAGAGCACCAATGATATAGAAGTTATGCGCTTTTCTCTCCTGGCTCCATGGTGTAATGGTTGCACGCCTAACTGCAGTTCCTCGGGAGGTGGTTCGATGACCGTGGTGACGGTGACCGTGGTTCGATTCCCGGCGGAGCCTAATTTTTACATTTTGCCTTCAAATTGACTGTAAGTCATTACAAGTTCAGCTCGCCGAATTACAACCGAGGATGACTTAATATAATATGGCAATAAAGTCTACTAGACAAGGCAAAGTGGATTACCAAATCAAGCAATTGAGCAAAAAACAGAAATTAACAACTAACGTCAATGTGGCACCAGGATCAGCTGTCATCTGGTTAGTCACAAACACTGCCACATTATATTCTAAAAAAGAAAGTAGATTTCGCCTGAAGAAAAATTAAAATAAAATGCAGGTCAATTTCACAAATCTTCTAAAATCGGTAACTAAATGTGAATGTTTGGTCAACGAAGGAAAATTTATATTAAATTTGCCATGAAAACCTTCAGCAATTTTCTGAAGTCTTGACATGAGCTGTCCCAACTTTTGCTGGCGTTCGGCCAACTCTCCGCGACCAGAGTAGTCCACACGAAACAGTGCCATTACAGAATCCACAATCTAAAATATAGATACAGCCATTATAGGATTTTGACAGTCTCCACAACGAGTAAAACTAAAAAAGGATAAACTTGAAATCAAATACTTGTGGGTGATTTTGCAAATTTATGTAAAAGTTAGTTCTAGTTCGACAAATTTGGCAATTAGTGTCTATCGTATTCTATTTAGGACTTCTTAAAAATAACAGTAGTATTTCATATTAACGATCACAACTTCCATATTAACGCTCTGAACTAAACACTAGACGAGATGTTTTAGCTCTAGTTATGGTAAAGAAGCAGTAAATATGCTCAATTGGTGAAGAACGTTCATTTCAATCAATTTGAAATGTTTCCAAAACAGCGTAGGTATCGTAACTGAAAGTTGACGTAAATAGATGAAATAATTAAAAGTGCTCACTAAACAGTACGTCTGTCACGCACAAGACAACAGTTTAGCTGCAACGGAAAGTCTGCTTGCCGAATTTCAGCAAAACAAAGGAAATGCTAAACGAGAATAGAATTAAAAGGCCTTTAAAAATTTAAAAGAAAACTTTTAAAGGCTGACCAGGAGTTTGAAGATACCAAGTTCTTCGTGAAACTTGGCAGCAACATAATCCAGCAACTCCAGCTGATGATCGCCTAAAGCAGGACATAAGCAAAACACAATGTTGAAAGTAGACCACTAAATTCGGAACGCGGTAAGCATGCCCTGGTATAAATTTTGGCTTATTTAAATATTATTTCAGTGACACCTTTTGATA
The DNA here is from genome assembly GCA_030248195.1 of Trissonchulus latispiculum. Classification (NCBI taxonomy): domain Eukaryota; kingdom Metazoa; phylum Nematoda; class Enoplea; order Enoplida; family Ironidae; genus Trissonchulus; species Trissonchulus latispiculum. Next base: position 34,193 of record JASAND010030838.1, read on the forward strand.
AAATTTCAGAAAATGACAGAAATAAATAAACATTTCGAACAATAGCCAAGATCTGAAGGTAATGAATGGCATGAGAAATCCACCGCCCCCCTCGCACGCACTAATCTTGACTACCTGGGGCCAATGTTACCTGGGTTAAGTCGCTAACCCGGGCTAACTTGGTTATCTTTAAAGCATAAAGTTAACCCGGGTTAGTGACTTAATCCAGGTTTGAACGTTGATAACATCGGCCCCTGGAGGCGTGGAGCAGATCCACCAGCAGCGGTCGTACCTTTTGTCTCTCCAATAAGTAGAGGTACGATTAAGGTTCTACACAAATACAGTCAATACAGTGCATGCATATGCGACCCCAACAAAAGGCACATTATACCTTACGTTATTTGAAACATTAGGTAATATATTATAATCTAACAAGAAACTCACTTGTATAAGCACGAGCGACCAGAACATTATCCAACATGGCAGACTGGTCCAGGTTAAATCGATCCGCTATATTTCGAAGTCGATCCGGGCGACTACAAAACAAAAACATTTTTCAGATTTATCAGAAAATTGGAAGAGGTTAAAACTTTTGGAGAATCACAATATTGAGTACTCCTTAAATTAAAGTTTGACAGTACAATATCAGCATGTTTTTGCCAATTCTAAGATGTATCTAAAATACTTAAAATTGCTACTTCCCAAACGTTTCTTGTACAATTGAGTTTTGTCCAATATACAATAAAAACGCTACGATTCGCTGGAGAGAACTTACAAGGTATTTTCTGTATCAATAAAGATCACTTTCCCTCCTCGATAACCAGTCTCATTGGGCAGTTGACATGATGCTAAAACAACGTAAATCTTCCAAAATGATAAACAAACTGAATTAATAATTCATAGTTCATAAATAAATGGTTAAACAATGAAAGACGCTTGCCTGTACTGAAATGCAATATCGGGCGGGCAGTTCCTTCCCCCAGATCCCTCAAGGTTTGATCCCTTAGTTTAAAACTTCTGGAAACACCCGCAACATCACTAACACAAAACCATGTTGGCACATTTTGTGGAGGACTATCACAACTTTGAGTCGCTCACCGCACATTGTATGAGACAGCTGAGTCTTCCCAGTTCTGAATTCGCCAAACACTTCGGTAATGGACTGACTTTCGATTCCGCCGCCCAACAATTTGCTGCAACAACAACTAGCCACAAATACCAGCAGCCAGGTGATCCGAAAAATGTCAAATAAGACATCAACTTTGAACCCTTATTACACATTTTATTCCTTGGAGTTAAGAAGCCATTTTTATATCGAAATGGAGCTTAACATTTTCTCTTTCTAATGAATAGAGTGAACCTAACGTTAGTTCTCGGAAATTTGAAGTAATTTAATTTTCCAGATTTTTTGCAAATTAAAGTAAATTTTTTCGTGAGGCTTAGGCCACATCATTCGTTTCCACATTCAAATAGCTAGGGAACAATTTATAATTACTATGAAACCGCTCTTCGTTATAAAGAAAATAGCTAAAATGTATGCGCATCCTGGATTTTTACTGCTTTTCCCAACTTTGGCAAGCGATCACCTTAGCTAGAAAGTAACAATCGGTCCCTGGGTATTTTTGTGTAAAACATGCCTAGTAAGTGGGAACCCTCTAGCTTGCATAGTAAATGCTCCACAATCGATGGAAAATGTAGTCATGTTTTTGCAAAAAGCATATTTTTATAATAGCAGCGTAAGCATTTATAACAATACAACGCCACGAATAATCGGTCTCGGCGAGACCTTCAAAGTGACACTCTTAGTTTAACTTTAAGCTTTCGTAGCTCAAGAAATGGCGGATTTTTTATTTCTGCAAAAACGACAAGTTTTCAAAGCCAAAATAAGAAAATCAGCTATATCTCACTATAGAGAAAAGCTAGAAAGGTGCTTCAAAAAGCAGAAATTTAGAGCTCAACAAGACCTTTCGAATGACTATAATCATAGCTCTGCAGCTACTGTCGACTGTTTGGAGACGGCCAAGTTTTGAAGCGGGATTGCGCGGAGGGTATTAGAATGCGAAAAGAACTTATTTTGGAATGTTCCATCAAATTTCATCTTGATTTGAACCGTCAACCAATAATAAGTGCCCAAAAGAAATCACCACCTTAACATGTACACAATAATATTATTGAAACATACAATTTATAAAATAAGTAATATGTATGTAAATTATTCATTGCAATATGATCTTACGTACTCAAGATCTTTGCTTCCAGTTGAAATTTTGAACACAGTTCGCCTCTTCTCACTAACTTCCAAAGCAGTAATAAAGCCAGCAGTCTAAAGCAAAAACAATTATGTGTATTTGATATAGTAATTAAATAGTAGCCCAAAACACAAATACAGATTCAATTTTTGCAGGGTCTTGTCTCGTTTACCCCCCCAGTACTCAAAATCCTCAAAACTTGACCAAATGAGCTAAAATTTGGTGTGGGTATGTTTTCGACCACGCTGAGTTCGAATTTCGAGCAAAATTTTTCGATTTCGTGAAATTCGAAATTTTTCGATTTCTAAGGGGGGGACCAAGGGAAACCGAAAAATTTTTTGTGTTCGATTTTGTTGAAAAGATGTATATAGGGGTTTTCGGGGTCGTAGAACACGAATCTGGAGTCCGTTATTCGTTTCAACTTTTCGTTAGCTCAGTATAAGCTAAAGATTTAAGCTTAAGATGTAAGGTCAAGTTGGTGGTCAAGTTTTAAGGATTTTGAGTACTGGGGGGGTAAACGAGACAAGACCCTTTTTGCACTCAGCTGACAATAATGATAATAAGAATTTACAATTCAATAAAATACAGTGCATTTGTACACGAACACAGACCTCTGCAATATACACTGAGCGTTCAAAATCACGTACAGACAATTTGGCAGCAATTTCCTTAATTTTATCCACTTTTGCCTCCGAAAGACCCTTCACTGCCGACAGACGTCTCTTTGTAGTCATCATAATTCCCTAAATAAAGAGAAAATAAGCAGATAGCACCTTCTCTTATAACACCCAAATTGTGGTGTGTATGGGGCGCGGGCGTTCATCCTCCCTCAACGATATGATTCAAATTTCCGTTTCGTGCCCCTCAAAACCAACCCCGCAAACGTTCAGTTCATTTTCATTTCCGTTTTCAACTTAGTCTAGTCGTATCCTGCACAAGACTTGAAAAAAAATCGCAGACTGTATTGGTTCTGGTTTAAAATTCGCGTTTATGCGAATTTTTGAATTTTCTGTTTTTTAACATTTACCTGTGTTCTTCCGGTCTGTTTTGCGGTCCGTGGCGCAGTGCACCAAAATTTTTTGCGTAATTGGAAAAAAAAATTGCGCCACGCCTGTTTTCGCTCAAAAAACCGATTTTTGCGTTATTTTATATTTTATTTAACGTTTTAAAGCATTTTAAAAGCTTAATTTATCGTTTTGCCACGCCAGAGAGGAGCCTTAGAAAATTTTACGCAATTCTTAGCGCGAAAGTGCGTGAATAGAATATATATATATATATATATATATATATATATATATATATATATATATATATATATATATATATGAAACATTTATCAGCAGGAATTTGTTGAAAATTGGACTTCGGAACTGTGAGTGTGTTTTCGCAAGAAATTTGTCTTCTGAAAAACATTTTTCGCGATTTCACTATCTTGTTTTCGACATAAATAAGTACAACGTATTTTGATTATTTAACATTATGTCGTTTTGACGACATTAAAGAAAGATCAGAGACGGATACGCTAAAGAAAGAACGATAATGTTAAAGCTGGGAACGAAATAAGAACAATTACGTAGATGCGCCGAAGGCGCAAAAATTTTTCAAGAATGTCTTTTGTAGTTCAAAACTTTTCAAGAAATTAATAAATAGTTGATTCAGAAACCGTCCATTTTCGTGTGTTCCAAGAAAATTGTGCGGCCACGTGCGAGGGGTAAGTTTCGTAGAGCTGAACAGATTACATCTTACATCTACAATTTTCATTTTTTAATCAACGTACGGTTCCTGCACTTGATGTGTTGTATAAAATGCTTTGATGCCCCAAACAATTTTGCAAAGGCACTTTTGAATTAGTGGAAAACAAAACATAGCTGATACAATACAACGCTTTAGCATCAACAACGAACAACCAAAAAGTTTTGGAGTAATCTCAAATAAGCAAATGTACACACAAGGCGGGGGTCTGGGGGCGGCAGCCCCCAGCAAAAATTAGGAGAATTTTTAAATTTTTGGCTCCAAATCGCATTTTTTAAGCATATTTTGGCCCAAAAATTTTTGCGTACTGTGGCGCAACGGCCCAAAATTTTTTGCGTATTTCAGAAAAAAATTGCGTAATTTCGCAGTTTGTGGCGCAAAAAAAACATTTACTTACCTTGATTGTACAGATTCCAACCATTTTCAACTTTTTAATGTCCGCCACATTCTAAAAGCAATATCATTAACTTACAAAACAACATTTAAGTAGGTAGGTAAAGACAATAACCCGAGAACAGTGACCGACTGATTCCATTACGGTCAGCCAGATTTTCAAAAGGATTTTGAATTGAAGACAAAATTACTTTTGGGTATAACGCTTGGTTTATGACATGAGTTGTTTTGTTTTTGTCTTTTTCGGCAATTTTGCCTAATTCCTAGCAATAGTGAACAACGCAGCACTTATACTTTGTGTTATTAGCTGTTGTTAACAATGTCCCAAAATTATAAGCCAAGAAAGAAAACTTGAAAAAGACTCAATTATCACGGAAAACACAATCTAGAAAATCAGCAAATAACTGTTAAGCCATTGGAAACATGCGAAAAAATAGAGTTTAATTTAAAAATCAAAAACTCAAGAAAGTAAATACAGCAACAGAACTAGAACAAAGTGAAACTAATATACAGAATACAAAAACTATTCGGAAGGATTCCGCTAGGAAGAAAATTCACGGAAGGGCATAACGATCATTTGCGAATTAAAAATATGAACTTACAATGCCATGGTTTTGCAGAAGATCCACGTCTTGGAAAAAAGTTTCCTGGGAAAATAAGAAAATAAATTACACAAAAATTAAAATATATACGTATATAACTTGCACAAGAGAGTCAAATTATATTTTCATTAGTTTTCTACTTTGTTAAAGCACATTGGACCTTTCAAAATGATGCAATCTCGTAGGATATAAAATAAGTATATATCAGCTAGCACATGGATTTTTATGACACATGATTTTTATTTTTATGAAAGCACCTCCTCATCTTCAAGTAGAGCGGCTGCAGTAGCGTCATCAATAGTCGGCGCCTGCTGATCCATTGCAATCAACCAATCAATTAATCAATTGACAATAAGCTGGCAAATGTGGAATTGAAAACACAATCTTAAAAATACTATACGTAATCAAGCATACATAACTAGACTACGATCAATTTGGAAAAGATATATACGAACATCCCTTCTCCAACCTTAAGGCAAACCAAGGGCCTTTTCATAAAATGATTAAACGGATTAACTTAAAAGTTTAATCATTTTATGAATACGCTCACGGATTAAACGGATTAAAGTTTAATCCGTGACTTAAGGTGGTGATTCCCTTTGGTCACATAAAGTTTACACCACTATTACTCATTCATTACTTGGAGTTAAGAAGCCATTTTTATATCAAAATGTAGCTTAACATTTTCTCTTTTTAATGCATGCCACGAAACTAATGTTGCTTTTCTGAAATATTTTTAACACATTTTAGAAGAAGTATAATTTTCCAGAATTTTTGCAGACTCAAGTAAATTTTTTCGCGAGACATCGGTTATATCATTCGATACCTCCATCAAATAGCTGGGGACGATTTTTTATTTATTGTGAAATCGCTCTTCGTTATAGAGAAATAAGCTGAAAGGTGATCGTAACCTAGATTTTGCCTACTTTTTCCAAATTTGTCAAGCGATTACTTTAGTTAGAAACCAGCAATCGGGGCAACTAAAAATTCGTCCCTGGGTATATTTGTGCCGAACACATTTGTTCAGTAGCAGCCCTCCAAGTTGTATGGTGAATGATCCACAATCTTTGGAACAAAATTGGTCGTGTTTTTGCAAAAACTACATTTTTTATGATAGCAGCCTACAGGATAGCAGTTGGTATACGATCATGCGTCGGATAACTTGTCCTTTTGTGACCTTCAAATCGACGCCCTTAGTTTGATATTACGGCTTGCGTAGTTCAAGAAATGTTGGATTATTTGATTTCTGCAAAAATGACAAGTTTTCGACGCCAAAACAAGAAAAACGTCTATATCTCACGGTAGAGAAAAGCTAGAAACTTGCTTTAAAAAGCAAAAATGTGAAGCTCAATGAGATCTTTCGAATGAATATAGTCATAATTGCATAGCAAATGACAAACGTTCAGTAATTGGAAAAAACCACTGTGACCGGAAATCTCGAATTTTTGAATCGAGATTGCGCGGAGGGTGTTAGATCGCTAAAAGAACTTATTTCGGAAAGTTTCATCAAATTTCATCTTGATTTACGCCGCCAAATAACAAATATGTGCCCAAAAGGAATCACCACCTTAAACGGACTAGTTTAATCCGTTGATCAAAACCCTTTTCATAAAATACCAACGGATTAAACTTTAATCCGTGACGTATATATTCATAAAATCGTAACGGATGGCGGATTAAACTTTAATCCGTGGCCTTTTCATAAAATGATTAAGTTTAATCCGTTTAATCCGTCACTTAAAAAACAGTTCAAAAGCACTAACGTTTAATCCTTGTTATTTGCGGGGATTAAACGGATTAACATCAATCATAGTGTCGATTGCGTAAGAGACATCGACTTTAAACCCCACCGTTAGCACACACACACACACACACACACACACACACACACACACACACACACACACACACACACACACAATACGTAACTGAACGAAGTATGA